>QNGE01004134.1:2091-18010 GCA_008508345.1 Paragonimus westermani
GAGTTGATGGTGGTGGCTTTACCTTGAACACACAAAGTAGTGGTGCTGTCAACGAGTTTCCGGCGGCTGATATCAACAGCCAAACCGTGCCTGGTGAGAAAATCGATACCGATAATGGGATGTTGAACGTCGGCGATGATGAAAATCCAAGGGAAACTTCGACGCAGTCCAAGATCGACCGTCAAGTGATGCTGACCGTCGGTCACGATTTTGGAATTGTTGGCCGCCCGTAGGATGTACTCAGCGGGTTTGAGATCGCGTTCAATTTTGCTTGGGGGTATAACGCTGACCTTTGCACCAGTGTCAATAAGGAAACGAAGTCCAGTGGAGTTATCTTTGACATAAAACAGGCGACTCTTGGGTTGGCCAGCGGCAGCTGTCGCCATTACTGGCTGGCCGAGTCGTTTCCCTGGTTGATGTTGTCCTTAGTGCGAGGACTGCTATATGCACATGGGTGTGTGCATTTTCGGGCTTTGTCACCGAAATGTCTGTGGTAGTAACAGATTTTAGAGGTTTGCGGCTTTACCATCCTAGGACGCGAGCAAGAACGGGGTCGAGTGCGCGAAAATTTGCGGCCCTTAATGAGGCGTCCAGCTAAGTTATTCACAGTGAGTGTTAGCTGAGACACCTGCCGTTGGAGATTGTCAGGCGTTTCTTGTTGTATATCGGCATAAGGGGGAGGGTCTTGCACATTGTTGATGGAAAGCTTGAAGAAACACTCGTGGACCTTGTCCGCCGTCTATGCTAACTTTTCTAATGGGGTGTCGGGGTCTCGTACTGACAAAATGACCGAGGTGTTGAGCGGGAGGCATTTGGTCCACAGTTGCTTGAGGATGGAATCACCTATACTGTTATCGCCTGCCAGGGATCTCATGTGGCGGAGCAACTGAGAGGACGTGCGATCACCCAACTCGACGCCGGTTAGTAGTTGTTGGAACTCGACCTCATCTGATGACGTGATACGCTTTAAAACAGCCGCTTTGAGTTTATCGTATGGGAACTCAGTTGGCATAGGGTCAAGTATATCGATTACTTCGGACGCGATATCTGCAGGCAACTGCGTAGCCACATAAGAGAACATGGTGGACTGTGAAGTAATTCTACAAAATCGAGAAAACGCTTCCACCTGAGTGAACCAAACACGGGGATTTGAAATACCAAATGCAAGTAATTTAAGGTTAATAACGTTCTCGGAAAATAAACTAGTATCGAAATAAAAAATGATCGCAAAATTTTGGGAGTTCTGGGCTTATAGATAACGGAACCAAAAAGAAGACGTAAATGTACGAAGAAAAATATGTAAAAACAAATTCGGGCTCACCAATGTATGTAGTAGACCTGAACACTGTCAAATTACTCGAGCATGAACGCGGAGCCAAAATGTGGTAAAAACCAATGTTACACGACCCACAGTAGTTCGTGAAGGTGTGTTGGTTTAGAAATCCACTACACGGAATGAAATATTCGACGGAAACGATCCACGATGTTACCTTGAAGAGATTTCCGCTGAGATAGATTATTGGTCCCGTCGGTATTCAAGTCTCCCGAAACCTGTACTCGAGCGACACAGAACGCAGAGAAGACGCACAGCTCACGACCTCGGAAGTAGATTTTGAATTATTGATTATTGGATCAATCGATTAACTCGATTCAAACATGGACTGTACAAGTGAGTTAGATAAGGGCGAAAAGAGCTAACAATAAGAACCATAAAATACAGAGTGCTGTACAGAACGCTACACCCCCAAGAGCGGTGCTACACCCTGTTTTCAATGACTGCCTTTCAGGTCAATAGAAAACCGCCGGATATCGAAACGATCAAACTAAATGGATCCGGGTAGATTGGGCCCCCAGCCTCGAACCCGAGTTCAAATCGCTGTAACTCGTTGAAGTCAGAGTCATGCTTTAAATGCGTTACTCTCAAGGGCACACATATTGCTCTTTTCCAGGGTTCTTGCACGTGCGTAATGACGATCAGTACTGGTGGGGTGGCTAAACCCAAAGTCAAGGAGATTGGAAAATCTACCAAGAAGAAAGCTTTATCTAAAAATGGCGGTTTTAGTTGCAGAAAGAACGATACAAAGAAGTCCGTAACAACTGATATTTCTGAAACGTCTACACTCTCCGACAAGAAAAAGAAGAATAAACACGCTTCTGCTAAGGAGAATAGCTCAACATCCGCGTCGAAGTCAAACAATCTATCCGCAGGACTGCAGAAAAGACTATCCAAGAGGGCAATTTTAAAGTGTTAGTTCTCCTGCTTTTTTGGAATTAGTTAACTCTCATATTCACTGTGTTCCGTTTGTCGATGCTTTCCTAGGTCCCATAGTTGTGGGTCCGCGTTTTGCGAGGGGATTTCAGTAAGCGCATGTTTTTGTAATAACATCACCATAGGCTATTTGCTCTCGTAAACACATACATGTGTGTATATCTATGAGGTGGCAAAGGATTTTTGGTGATAGCAAGGTTAGTTGTGCAGAAAGAAGGGATGTAGATCATTCGGGGAGCAAACAACTCGAATAATTGTTTTAAATAAACTGTGGCATAATTCATTGTGATACTCGCGGAGATGGTGTTCGACATATCGTAAATATTAACTAGTAGGCTGTACTGTCTGCGAAACAAGCAGCTGCCCGTGGTACTTGTTTTAGTCTTTCAGCCAATCCGAAGTGGAGTGCTATTGAAAATTTCAAAGGTGCTGAGGTTGAGTATTAGGTCACTCCGTAAGCCCGTCGAAGAACGAGAGTTTCCAGGTGGTTTCTGTGTTGTCACTCCTTTAACATATCCAGGCTTTATGGTCTTGCACTAGGCTGTCTTCCGAGTCGCCATCTTCTGGAGTTACGAAGTGCACGCTTGACCTCCAACAATAGTCCGGTGTGAGCTGTTCATCTTCAGAACTGACAGCGGACTGCAGGGCAGTGCTAGCCCGCTAACATGTTCCTTTCTAACATCAGGAAGTTCAAAGTAAAATGACTGATCAAACGTCAGCTTATTGCCTAATTCATTTTCTTCAGTGACTCACCACGGAAATCGGTTAGTTACAGACTAGCTAAGTAAACCGTCTAGACTAGTTTAGAAGCCTTCAGCACTTCCCGGTGAGTTGAGGGCGTGCCACACCGTCGCCGGAGGTGCCCCAGATTCGCGAACACCACCATAGCCTTGGAGATGAGCCATTCTATTTCATTTCCTACACCTCCGCCGCCGTTGATTCAGTTTCCCAATTACTCAGATCGGTCACCGTCCTACATGACTTCATGATCTGGTAATTAATCTACATAACCACATCAATTTTACACAAGTACTTTGCACTTTGAGGCTGCAAAGTGCATTCCGGAGTACTTCGCCGTGTGCGAAATAGCGTCTGACCTTGTTTGTGCTGTTTGGAATATGTCAAACAGCGACACCTTGTCACCACCGTGATGAAGATCTGTCAGCGTTCCACCAGGTAGTAGGTCCTTGCCAGCATCTTGTGAGTGTCGCAGACACTCCCCCATTATTTCGTCTACCACAAAATCGAACAAAAATGGGAAAGGTGGACAGTCTTGACGTACACCATTCCTGGTGCTGAAACTGCCAGATAGTTCACCGTAAACTCTAACCTAAGCTGAAGTATGGGAATAAGACGCCAACGGTACACCTTGCGTTTAAGTGACTCTCAGAATGTACATCGATCCGTCGAATCAAACGGTACACCTTGCGTTTAAGTGACTCTTAGAATGTACATAGATCCGTCGAATCAAACGCATCTTTATAGCCGAGGATAACTGCAATCGTTCTCCGGCGGCATACATGACGGTGCTCCAGAATTTGGCGGAAAGTAAACATTTGCTCAGCACAACCCCGTCCATGATAAAACCCTGCCTAATCTTCCATGATGTTTGCTTTCGAGGTCCAATAAGTCAACGACGTATGTTGGATGCCACAACCCTAGAAATAACGGGTCAGACTAATTCTTCTGTGGTTCCTTTTTTCAGGAACTCCGGACTCCTTTAGTGAATATGGGGACTAGTAACGGGTGACCCCAGCACAGAGGGATGGTCTCCGTTGTCCACACAGGTCGAAACAACCGCGTCAAAGCCTCTAACAGCGCATCCTCCACTTCTTTGAAAAGTGCCGGCACAGGGTCACCCGGACCACCAGCCCTACTAGATTTAAGAACTGAAATGTAATTGTTGACATCACCCTTAGTGGGCGGTGCCAACTCTACCGACCAGAGTGTAAAATCACAAGTTTGTGGTGGCCACACAATAGAATTAAGGGGCCAGCGAAATCGACTCACACTGTTCCACCCACCGCTCTTACCATCTGGTTCGCTGATAGCTTCACTAACAGACGGTCGTCTGGGACCAGTGACACAGATAAGCTTGAAGATTATGTTGATCTTTCCTGAGGCAAAATTAGTTCCCATTCCTTATGCTTTCTCCATTAGCTAAGATTCACGGTCAGCGTTTAGGCTACGTTTCAGTTTCCTACAGATACCTCTTCTAAACTTATCATATGAGGTGTCAGAAGGAAACAAGGCAGACCGAAGATTGTTGAGGTCCCTAATTTCCGAGACCCAATTTTTGTTCTACCCACGAACCATCGTGTCGCATGCTACAGTATGTGCTTCACAACCGGCTTGTGAGAATTTTGTTCAAAACCTATTAGGGTCTTCAGGATGAAGACTGTTAAGCCTGCTTTCTTAGCTGGCTTACTATCTATACTTCACCGACAGTGCAGCCAGTTTATTTAATACTAGTCGTTGTAGTCTGTGAAGTTATTCTCCAGCAAAATTAGGGCCGAAACGAAAACGTACCAGCTCATGATCTGAATCCAAGCGTGTGCTTCAGTAGGAACGGCAGTCCTGAATGGAACCCCATCATTTGCGACTAACAGCTATATGGTCCACCCGAGAACGCGCCTGATTCGGAATGGGAAGGTTCCAAATATAACAGTGACGCATACGATGCCCGAAACTAGTGCTAGCTGTAAATAACATGCTCAATTCACACTCATAATCGTCGCTCACCATTATCCGAGCGATGTGATGCTATCCGAAACCTACCGCCTAAACGCGACTCGGGCACACCAATTTGACCGACCTGGGCGTTCATATCTTCGGCCAGAACGATTATTTCAGAACCATGCGCCAACCGAAAGTGAGCGGTCAAATCTGAACAAAAGGCGTCCTTGACGCCGACGTCAGCTGGAGCGTCAGTAAACACAACGAAAATGTTTTTGAAGCTTTTGGGTCTACACCTGGCCTTAACAGAACCTGGCAGACGGACGGCGCCAACTCTACTGTTAACAGGGATCCAATTTACTAATACAGCTGTGGCCGTCGTGCTGAGGAATATACCAACTCCATCCTGACCGGTAGCGGCAGCCATGGAGTTACCCGAGGTGCATAACCAGTGTCGGATAGACAGTGCCGGTGCTGCTACTTCCATACGTTGACCACTGTCCTAGATCCTGTTCTATAACACAAAACAGACCTTGGTATTTAACAAATCTAACGTTCGTGCAAGAGCAGCCTGTTGACCTGTTTGTTTTGGAGTGTGAACGTAGAAAGCTGGTGTGTTAATTAGCATTCTTGGCCTAAGCAAGGGAAGAGGGAGGTCTGGGGCTGGGTGATAAGAGATGGGGCCCATAGAATGATCACTATGAAGATGGGTTAGGAGGCCTTGTGAGCTAACTTTGGTAGAATAGTGGAGAGTGGTCAGCAGTAGCATGTTTCCGGCTATCCATCCTGCTGTATGCAGCAGATAGGGCAACCCGATTCATAATGCAAGAAGGCCGGTACGGTATGGAACTAACAGTCCCATGAATATTCAACGTTGTGTGGGCCAACATACTGCCAGAACATCCGGACCTGAACTGGAAAACGATCAGGGTTCTCAACCAAAGCCTTTGGCTAAAAAATCTGTGACGCAAGGCAGCGGATGAGTGGCAGTGTATCGAAACTAATACTTTCTTGGGAATAATATGCCAACCTTCTTCCAACCCCCAACCTAGAACTAGTAGACTGTGGTTTGTCAGACCTCTACCTATTGACCTATCTGGTATGATTGAATCTATCGGAATAATCATCACACCGTCCACTTTAGCCCAACAGTTCATCGATATTCGCAAGCCGGCACACCGCATCAGGGTCCAGTCTTGTTGTGTAAGAGATCAGAAGCTGTTTTTTTACTCGTCCCAAACTTCGGAATTGGCCTACTTACATTAATCAGACAGTCTTACAGGTTACCACTGTCTTAGCGTGGCGGTCAAGATTGCGTACTGTTAACCTAGAGGATTGTACTCGTTAGAACACACCGACGAGAAGATGAGGCAGAACAATCTACGGCAGTATAACGTTGCATCTTCCCTCGCCCTTACTGTAAATATATGTATCTGTCGGTTTACACAGCGATTCGCAACACTAGCACCATTGGCTTCTGTTCCCCGCCACATAAGAAAGCGTCCTCAACTAAAGCTATTCATTCTACTCTGATTTTCATCCACAAGCCGAGAGCGCCTCATTGAAACCTGCCTCAGTATAAATGATTTCATACTCCGAGCCCAAATCTTACACTGGTCATTAGATTGCTGCTTTCATCTTAACCTATCACGCAAACGAGGCATAACGTGACAGACGGTGATTTGATACTCGTACGGCGGCCAAGCGGACGAACCTTGTGAGACGAGGCCAGTATGACCACGGGCGGCCAGAGCCTATCCTTCGTGAAGACACGTCGATGAACTTCGTAATACCCATTGCCTTTAATGTTACGGAGACACCGATGGTCGAAAACAGATGCTCAGTGGATATCCTCCGCCGCATGGTGGAGCCGCGTGTACAGTGCCATTACACTTCGCCTTTCACGGAAAGATTGAGACCATGCTAACACTACATCATCCGAACCGTGCCTACATGATTTGTGTCTCACCAGACATTCTGCCAGCGACGATACACTTCCCAGGCTACATAAACTTTTCAATCAACCCCAATGGCTCGTCGCTAACAGTGAGATCAAGCACGGAGTCATGCCAGCCTTGCAACAACGCCTTGCACTTGAGTGTTGCAGAGGCGATATCACCACGGACGAACTGAAGCCTCCAATCGGTCTGAAATGTTCTTGGTTCCCTATGAAATCATGTAGGCTAGAGTAATGTCACCTACATATCCCAAACCGAGTGACAGCGTAATATTCTCGGTCTGTCAGGGCGTATTGTAGGATCTCGTTGGTCGTAAAGTTGGATGGTAAAGAGGAGACTGGACGGTCTCGTTGCACCCCATTTGAGATGTTGTAGATCGGCGACACGCTGCTGTAAGCCTTAACTCGGTCTGAGGTCTGACAGTAAATTACCTTCAGGATGTGAACATACTTAAGAAAGCGTCCTCAACTAAAGCTATTCATTCTACTCTGATTTTCATCCACAAGCCGAGAGCGCCTCATTGAAACCTGCCTCAGTATAAATGATTTCATACTCCGAGCCCAAATCTTACACTGGTCATTAGATTGCTGCTTTCATCTTAACCTATCACGCAAACGAGGCATAACGTGACAGACGGTGATTTGATACTCGTACGGCGGCCAAGCGGACGAACCTTGTGAGACGAGGCCAGTATGACCACGGGCGGCCAGAGCCTATCCTTCGTGAAGACACGTCGATGAACTTCGTAATACCCATTGCCTTTAATGTTACGGAGACACCGATGGTCGAAAACAGATGCTCAGTGGATATCCTCCGCCGCATGGTGGAGCCGCGTGTACAGTGCCATTACACTTCGCCTTTCACGGAAAGATTGAGACCATGCTAACACTACATCATCCGAACCGTGCCTACATGATTTGTGTCTCACCAGACATTCTGCCAGCGACGATACACTTCCCAGGCTACATAAACTTTTCAATCAACCCCAATGGCTCGTCGCTAACAGTGAGATCAAGCACGGAGTCATGCCAGCCTTGCAACAACGCCTTGCACTTGAGTGTTGCAGAGGCGATATCACCACGGACGAACTGAAGCCTCCAATCGGTCTGAAATGTTCTTGGTTCCCTATGAAATCATGTAGGCTAGAGTAATGTCACCTACATATCCCAAACCGAGTGACAGCGTAATATTCTCGGTCTGTCAGGGCGTATTGTAGGATCTCGTTGGTCGTAAAGTTGGATGGTAAAGAGGAGACTGGACGGTCTCGTTGCACCCCATTTGAGATGTTGTAGATCGGCGACACGCTGCTGTAAGCCTTAACTCGGTCTGAGGTCTGACAGTAAATTACCTTCAGGATGTGAACATACTTGTGATGCACTCCCTTCTCCGGTAGACCTTCTCAGGGTGCAGCTCTTCCAGCTGAATCGAAGGCTCCCGGACGTCCTGTAAAGAAACATTTGTTAGCGTTCTGTATGAATAGCGGGGTTAAGCTCTTTAAGGAGGTATGAAGTCGTGATCACCCAGCTACGATCATATAGAGGTCCGATTTAGCCCTCATCGTATGTTGTTGGCGCACTTCGTCTAGTCTACGGAGCGAAATGATTTCAAGTTGCTTGGACATGGTAGAAATCAGGCTCTTCCCTCGGTGGTTTGCACACGGAGTACGCGAGAGCCTACTCGCAAATGGGTATACTCTTTTTTGAACCTTAACCGTGTGGAGCAACTCCACCCATCCAGAATGTCCAAGGCATAGTCGTCAGCTCTGACGAAATTTGGGACTCCATCTATAAAATGTCGCGTCAAGTGAGATTTCTAGTACTGAAAACAGAGTGACTTCAGCTGACTCGTTTGGGTACTTGAAGGCATAGACAACAACGCGGGTGGTCAGTGGAACTGATATCGGGAGTGCTCAGCCCTTCACCGTAAACGTCGTTGCAGATTGCGGACAAGCTCACCATTGGTTCACGTCTGGCTCATTGCTACCTGTTGCTCAAGTGAGATGGGGACGCTTTTGACTGTTCCCGGTAGTAACAGCTTGTCCCACCTCAGCAGAGCCCTTGTGTCCACCGAATCTCTCGATTCTGTAGTAGTTGCTTCCGGATTTCCAATTGAGTGGCTTTGTGAGCTGAATTGCTGGATGAAATATTCTGGCGAGCATCAAGAAGTTCGTGTAATCACACAGAAACGCAGGTGTTGGCAGTTGAAAGAACCGTAGTATCACACGAGCTAGTACTCCACTTGGACATTACACTTCGTACACCCTCCGTGCATGCCTCAATGTAATATGAATGGGATCGTAAACTGAAGGCAGGTACACTGTGGCGAGTGAAGGGCGCTTAGGATTACTATTTTAGACACAATGGTTTATGGTTGACGGCAACACAACTTACTTAGCACATATTAGTGCATAATCCGAATCATCGAAGGTGTTGCAGGTTGACTTACTATCTTAAAAGCATCCACATCGCCGATAACTGACGGCCATGTGGTCTAAGTGTGTCTGACTGACTTGGCAATGGTAGTCGCCAGGTGTCGCATTGATGTCGAGAACGCCGACAGTTAGTATTTGCCAGAAACTGGCCGTTATTAGCACAGATCCGCAACAGATGTTCGAGTAGTATAATAAGATTGCTGGTGACTCAAGTCATACTCGTCTACACTTCGGTTGCCCACTTCCGACTGTGCGATGTTGTCCAGAACGTTAATAAGGTGGTAGACTGATTACGTTGGCTTTCTAGTATGGGCTGTCGTATCCGACGCAGCCAATGGACGGAGACGTTCAAGAAGGTGGCGACTCTTCAGATTCAGCAGCCGGACTGTTGCCGTTGTTTGTCTGGCCTAACTGTGAAGTAGACAATTACCAAGGCGTAATATTAGAAATTTAAGAAAACTGTCCCGCAAACGTCGTGCTACTCTCATTGGCAATGTGGGGGTGGTTCCTAATGGTGTATATGTACATATATGAAAATATTTTTTTATCGGTCATACACCTTGGTGTTCGTTCGCTCAGCCAACGTCTCAACGTTCTTGAATGTATACCCCTGATCCTATTTCCGCCACAATCCTCATGCTTCTTTCGAAAAATGTGATCATTCCGAACTTCCCGTTTTCTTCGCTACTGATTCACTTTCAGCATCTAAACCGAAAGTAAACGAGGAATCAACGTGTCTTCTGCTTCGTAATCTTCCTCCTTCCATCAATTATGCGGTTCTTCAAAACTCAGTTCCTGCTGCCAAGCGTCTGCAGTTGTATAAGAAAGGCAGCAAGCGTCATGCCTTTGCTACGTTTGCTACAAAGGAAGATTGCCAAGAAGCTCGAAGGCAATTGGAAGGGTTGAATATAGATAATTTCAAAGTAAGTACTTCATCTTTTGATAAAATGTTTACAAGGCGAGCAAGCATTTTGCGTTGAAGTAAGAGCGTTTTACATTCCATTCGTCTAAACTCCATATCAACTAGTCATTCTGAAGCCGTTTATTTCCGACAGTTGTGGTTTTGTAACGTTGCATGCACATGGTGGATACTCCAAACCGGTAACCTTCGCTTGCGTTTCTGCAAGTCTAGGCAGTCGATTGCTTTGACCTCTTGGTGACGGGTGTCCCGTGCTTGACCCAGGTTATGCTAGGATTTATGGCCAGATGGTCACTACGTATTTTGACTTTGATTGCTAACGGCTGAATAGTTAATACTTTTATCCTGCTGACGTTGTCAGCCTTTTCGACGATGCTCCGCACGTGATTTTGTACGTCATCGTAACTGGGACAGTATCAAAAGCAATGACACTCGTTTGTTTCTTTTGAATACGTTCGCTTTTTCGTATGCTGTTTCCTAACCAGTCTTGTGTGTAAGCCACATTTGGAATGTGAACGCGCTTATGTAAAAATGTAATTTTCCACACATTGGAAGAGCAGTAGTGCCATTTGAAATTGTAAGACGTCAGAAAATTGGGATTTGTGCAATTGAGTTGAATGATAGACATGCCCGATAGATTGAGGGCCAGAACCCTTTCTACTGCCTCATTGCTCTACCACCACTGAAGTATTGAGCTCTTGGCTAATAGCCGTGGCGCTCCGTCTGAAGTTTTTGTCAGACCCTGGTTGCACATTCTTAAAATTTACTTAACTCTCCAGGTGTATTTCACGCTTGATTTGCGTGGCCTTCCACATCATTGGTTTAGGTTAACACTGCGCATTAAATACTGGTTGTGCAGATCGTAAATTGCTGAGAGCTTTATTTTCAGCCAAGGATACTTAGATGTACACGAGGCAAGAGTGGTTTTTTCTCATGCAGCTGGTGGTCCGGTTTGGGGATCACAAACATAGATGACTGTTGCGTTATGTACTCACCCCTTGCAAATTTGGGTTGCTTCATCTAGCCGACTACCGTTAGCTAGGCAGATTGTACTCCAGCTGATGTGATATCCACGTGGACGACGAGAGTTCTTGGTATCCGCACCGTCTGCTGGGTCTTACAGATGTTAAGTAACCTGTTAGAATTATGGTTCATAATGTTGTATTGTCATTGGAACAGAAGTAGTAACGTAAATGAATAGGACCTTAACACGTTGAGTCTTTTAACTGATTGTTTGAACAATGTTCGAAGTCAACTGCTGACTACGTCACGTAATCGGGATTAAATGTTCATAGGGCTATAATGGTTGTAATTTTCTCGTGACCACGGAAATTGCGGTGACCGAACGGAGCTCTTGCCAGGTTACAAGTTTTGCCTACACAATCTGATTGTGCCATATTCAGTGATCGTAAAAATGAGCTGTCTAGCTGCCACCGGTGTAAGTAACCCAGATGGCTTCGGTGGCATCTACACAGTGGTTGACGACCGCGTAGTGGTCGTTTGCGCTGGGCAGCTAATATGGCCGACATATTTTTACAAACGAATGTGTAAAGTACACTAGCAATGATTAGCAGTAGATTTGTCCGCCCAATTTTTGGAAACTGTGATAAAAGAACCTTATGGGGTTTCTACCGGAAAGATGCATCGGAAAATCGATGTTTGTTGATTAGATCTCCCTTAGACGGGAGCCGCGTAAATGTTTTCCCCTGTCGATCTCTAGGATTATCGTATGCTGTGTCTGAACAGTCATTTGCAAAATGGTTACTTGCTCTGGCTAATCATCCGTCAACAGCATTTTTCAAATTATTTTCACTACATCTTCTTAGGTGATACTTCTTGCTCTACTTGTCTGCTTTTGAATCTGATAGCGTTCCCAGTTAGTGGTTACAAAACCATTAACGTTGAGGTTTGGACTCTGTCCTTGTTGATCTACCTTAAACTAACTTGCTTCATCGTATACATTGGCAGCAACACCATAGTGATCCCGGTGTGTCTTCATGATGTTTGGTTAGTTACATATCTGGATACTTAAGCCCGTTTTCTGTCCCTTTTCACGGCGGAAATGAGAAGCTGTGTACAGCGTTCACGGTGGACCATTGCTAAGTCGTTTGGAATTAGAACGGCAAGTAAATCATGAACATACAGTTTATTCAGCGGGAGCGCGGTTGGTGGTGTGAGGTGGATTCTTCGGCGACGTAAACCACCGGAGAGTGTCAGAACTCCACGCCTTCCCGATTTATCTATTATCAATTTTTCGTTCTGTCTTGCTCCCCAGTTTTTGTTTCTTCCGTACCTCATCGATTGATTTGTTTAACAGAGCCCAGTCAGTTAATAAAAAATAGCACTAATAACATCCCTTCGTCCCGACAAGTAAGCCGACAAGTCACTCTAATGCGCGCTCTCGAAAGTCTGGTGTTTAGTATTCAATGCGTCTGCGCGACACCATCATCGCTATTCATCCGGGTTCAGTATTTGATAGCTGTCGGGTCAACCGCTTCTTCCTCACGATCTTTACACCGAAGCTGAGTCTCGTGATCAAGCTGGAACGGGCAATCTTACTGAGTTCTATAACAGACCAATGTTTGCTCAACTGGATCCCGGTGCACAGTCGCATGTATGTTGTCACACTTGGTGGGTCCATAAGTCCGCTTGGTCAAGCCAGTACGGTAACTTTTATAGTCTTACTAACTTAAAATACGAATGAAACCTAGTCTAATAGTTGGAGGATAGAGCCAGAAAAATTTGCTCGACAGATGCTTTGAAAAGCGAGCCACAGTTTGTAACCCGCATTCTACAGTAGGATGGCCATCCTAACAACTTTGTGACCAAACATATGAAAGCAGTTCAGTCATCAGTTAAGATTCAAGGGGATGATAAAAAGCCCATTTTTATGCGACTGCCATACAAAGGAGATACATTGGCAGAATCACTGAACCATTGACTTACTAGTTCCCTTAAAAGAACGCTCAACACAACCAGACCGATTATGTCACTCACCAGTTCACCACCAACTACCCTAAACCCGAAGGATAAAGTGCCAGTCCACTATGGTGATTTACTCGTTTGTGATTGTCCAGCCAACTACATGTCTAAAAGAATCAAAGAACATCATCCACTGTGGATTGGGACAGGTGAGAGAAACTCAATCACGAGTGCCATTGTAGGTCACAGTGACCATCAGGTCAACACAAATCGATCGTGCATCGTTATCTACAGGGTTCCACTGAACCGGTCAAAACTCGTTCACCAGCGACTGTTGGTCACTGCCCTATTGCTATTCGATTACGTAATCCCACCTTGTATAGATAGAAAAACTTCGTTCAGTCACTTAAACTTCCATGGTCACTAGGTGACTCACCTGATCGATGCGTAAATAGTTTACACCCAATCGGCGTCCACAAACAAAATTGAGATAGTATGAAGTTTGACCGATACGGAGCTTCGAATGTAACCGTTTTTAGTTTTATTTTCTTTTATGACTGTCACAGCCTGATGAGACTTCCTCGACTGCATGTTTGCTGTATTTCATGTTCTAAGCCTCTTATATCGGCGTGCACTTCCACCAGCTACCAGAAATGCGTTCTTTGATGCTCTCATCGACATTCGGATTCAAACCAAGCACTCGGAAGTGATCTTACTGTTGGGCATTCGGACTGCAGTGGAAATGCCCGATCGTTTTTCTCCAAATGATGAACGACTGTGATATGTTGGGTGCCCGGTGAAGGGCTGCCACAACTGTGTGCATCTCATGGTTTTTATATCCAGAGTACTGCACTTCAACACGTGAGACAACCTTGTGCCACCAAGACGACCGTATGTGTTTCATCTCTGGACAAAAATAGGTTATGTGGTGGTCAGTTACAAGTGGTTTAACTCGGTTAAAAATTGCGCATTTTTGAACAGCGGCTTGTATTCTGATCATGCTGTTGTGCCTGTTCATTTTCTTGTCTTTTGTTCGTAGGTCATAAGCTCCTAGCCGCATGATGATTAACTGCAATAAGTGCTTCCGCAGTTTTGTATGCCTAGAGCAGAAAAGAAATCCAGTGAGCTGCCTGACTAACGTAGCATACAGAATTTGTCCAACAGATATGCTAGACACTGAGCTCGAATACGTAGAGAACGTACTCCGTGATAACAGCCACCCGGGACGATTTATCACCAGAAGTATGATCAGAACGTCACTTAAACCTAACATGCAGGACGTGGGAAGAAATCCTGTTTGTTCAAGTGCCGTTCAGAAGTAATAGTGCTGCAGAATGACTGACAAATAGACTCAAGCAGACAACCAGCAGGACGTACATCATAGCTGAGCTCCGTATCCAATTCATCACGTCCCCAATTCTCAGATTTTATTACAAAAATAGACTGACAGTTCAATTGTTCCTGTGAAGCAGGTTACGTTGGTCGAACGCCAAGACAGCTTTCGAAACCACCCCGAGAACACCACGGTAGCTGAGGCACGGAGAAATACGATCGGTCAAGAGTGCTATCCTCGCTCCTTTGGTTGAAAGCGGACATCAGGTGAACATTACTCAAGCCTTCCGAGTGGTATGTCGCGTGCCAAGCGACTCATCAAAAGCCGTCCGATTGAAAGCATCGTACTACCGAGAATATAGGAATCAGGCTGCTTGGTCCGCAATTGTCATCAAAAGCTGTTTGTTCAAGCGCCACACCTACCATGGCCACAAATCCACCTAGTCAATGGCCAACCCGCGCGGTCAAACCAATGGACGAGCGTGATGTGATAGACGAATCAAGTCACTGATTGACCAGTGACCTAATTTCCCTGTATTAAGTTCGATCGATATATCGATCCAACTCTGTCAACTCCTTGTGTGATTGTACTGGCCTGAAGGTGCATTTTCAAAAACATGTTCGCCTACATATCCTTGCCAGATAATTATTAGGTGGCACGGATGAACAGATTACGTTGCTCGATTCAGTTGGGGGACCCAGAAAGTACTCGGAACAAATCGCAACCGTTTCGAAAGCTTGATATCATGATACGTGTCGTGATGAAACTGTGCAGTTGCGACAGAATTCGATTTCTGTGGCGTTGGTCAATATTAGCTGCAAGTGCCCCTTTACTCCTGACTCTGATTATGAGCTTCACTCGGTCGCCCGATCGATTAAGATGTGAAAAACCTTCTTATGTAGGAACAGTAGAATGATGTTTTCTCTACTGGGCTTTGCTGAACGTCAGGTTTGTTTAACCAAACCTATCACCAACAGCCACATCAGTTTTACGTGTGGGTTAAACCTTTTGAATAATTCAGCTGACTTGAACCGGATCTCATGGTTGGCAGGATCCGAGTGGTTAGTCACAACGTTCCGTGTGGCGCCCTCCTTCCCATCATCATCGCAGTGACCTTGAGCTTGACCAGGAGGTGCTGTGGCTCGGGCCTCCGCATACCACAGCAACTGTGGAATGTCCTAAAACAACAAAAACTGGAAACCAATAAAAGAAGATTAGAGGGAAGAACTGGAATTGGTACGTCATTGACTGCAGCACATTGACCCGACCTATACTGCTACCTTGACGTGGTGGTCGGGCTTGTGTACTGTTTTGATCCGGCGGGCTATGCTGACTAGGACTCCGGTCCTTCCAGGTGCAACCTTGTCAGACAGGCCAAAGGGGAGCAGTCAGACGAAAAGCAGTTACACTC
>QNGE01004134.1:21397-35112 GCA_008508345.1 Paragonimus westermani
TTGATGATGATGATGATGATGATGCAGCACATTGAAGTGGTTCTGAAGCTTAGGTTGTTGGACCGAGTTTGGACTTTGACACGGCGTGATGGCTTGCGAATCTCGATGATCTGTTGGGCTAAAGTGTACGGTGTAAGGATTATTTCGATATTGCAATCACACCAGACAGGCTAATAGGTAGAGGTCTGACAAACTACAGTCTCCTGGTTCTCCAGGTTGGGGGTTGGAAGAAGGTTGGCATATTATGGTGGATTGTCAGGTCGGAGATGCGAGTTTTCGAACGCTCGGCCGAATACCTCAACGCGGGGAGGTACGTTCAAAAGCCTGCTGCGATCGGATCAAGAACAACGTGCACGGCCGGATGAGTCATCGCTCGACTGGATCGGACCAACGGGCGAGGCAGGGCAGGCGAAATACGACAGACGGCCAGATCGGAGGCGTGGTTTTTCCAACATTTAGAGGAACATCTCGACACGATGTTGGAATACGGTCAAGGCCAACATTGGGTGGATGGCGGACAGCACGAGCAGCCGGACGAGCCATCGCGCAACGAAATCGGACAAACAGACGAGGAATGGCAAGCGGAAAACCCCCCGATAGAAGGCGCCGATCACACACGTAAACCGGTCAGAAGTGCACATGACGTGAGAACGAAAACCGGGGGGGGGTGTTGCGGGTTGGAATTATGACTCATAAACGAGAGAGAGCGCGTTGCATGTGACTGGCGCTTTGGACAATAAAGATTGTGCTTTATTGGACGCCTTTTCGCTACAGTGTTATTCCAAATAAAGTATTAGTTTCGATACACTCTGTGAAGTTGAAATGTCTGTGATATATAATGGCTTTGGGGACTGTTACTTTATTTCTGTGAAACTTGACTGTCAAGGGTAGAATACATTAATTCTGTCCAGGTATTTGGCCATTGATTCTTTTTTCATTCCCTCTCATCGGTTGACACTAACGATTGAGCAACGAAGAGGTTGTGAGGCGGATATTCGGTAGTGAGCGCCAAATGTTTAATCATACGCAAACTTAGATGGTTGGTATAACTTCGTCGGTTGATCCAACCGATCGGGTAATGTTCATTCATTCATCATCGTCATCATCATCATCATAGACAGCAATACATCAGAATAGACAGCAATACATCAGTGATTCACACTAATGCTTAACTGA
Organism: Paragonimus westermani; assembly: GCA_008508345.1. Classification (NCBI taxonomy): domain Eukaryota; kingdom Metazoa; phylum Platyhelminthes; class Trematoda; order Plagiorchiida; family Troglotrematidae; genus Paragonimus; species Paragonimus westermani. Next base: position 22,574 of record QNGE01004134.1, read on the forward strand.
ATTATAGACAGACTCACGTACTTGCCCTCGTTGCGTGACGTGTACCTCTCAAAACGAATTAGACTATATCACGTGGACTGAATCCAGTGTCGCTCGCACCTCTTCTCCCCACTACTGGAGTTTTAAACCCAGTCGAGCGTCTGCCTTTCAAACGAATACGTACGGTAGCCGAATAGTGTCAGTTAGACCATACGTTAAAGCTGCCAGCTAGTCGTCCGTCACACCGATCACTTTGTCTCAATGCTGCGGCGGACTGGCGTATTTTGCTTGGTGCATAGAAATGCAGTCGTTCACATTGTTGTGTTGGTCACTGTAGGTCAGGTTTTTCTCTCGATTGTGGTCCCCGCGAATTTTGAAGTTGATAGCTGGAGGCGTTAGGTGAGATGGCGGCCAATCGGGCTTACTGCTGTAAATTTTTTTGTTGTTTGATTTATTTGTGGGGTAACCCCACTTAGTGGCACGGGGCAGCATAATTTCGGGATTAACTGTCTTATTATTGACACCTTACTTTTACCTGTCGTCCGGTTGGTTGTGAAGTGTGGAAATCATGATGTTGCATGTCTGGATATAGACTTTGTTGTTTCTGGTAGCGAGCTACCCGCCCGTCATTTTTTTTTATTGGCTTAGGCTTTCTTTCTACTCTGTGATTTTGTGACACTTAAGCGCCAACAAGAACCACAGGTGCATTGCTGCCTATGATAAGGATGATAATGATGGCGAGGACGATGATAGGCGGGGTTGATAGGAGAACTAACAGTTCTGAAGAGGTACCTGTTAACTGGTGCTTATCAATAGTTGTTCTTTTGTAAACTGCAGTCCGACGTCTACATAATATTGTTATCCGGTTGGGGGTGCATTGACCATATTTTCTCTTTGTGATGGGTTAGTCATAAGCACCAACGGTTGTGGTTTCCTCGGGCCTAAGAGTTATCTTTGACTGGGTTGTTATGGCCTTTTTTTACCTTCTTCACAAGTGAGTTCCAGAGGAATTTGCTGCGTCTGAAAACGGAATGAGTGTCTGTGGATAACCACTTTGTGGCTCATCAGTTATGGTGGTTGTGTAATGTATCCAGCCTCACCTCCAGATGCAGTTTTGTTATGGACGATATTCTGTAATGCGTGTTTGGAAAATCCAGTAGGCTTGATTTCGAGTTACCTTCCGTCGCCAAGCTGGTCGACGTGAAGTGCATGGATATTTGTTTGTTCGCCACGGTTGGCATTTTGGTTGCAATTGTTTAATCACCGTAAGAGGTGACATCATCAGTCTGTAGATGTTGGAACGTGGAAGGTGGTGAAGAAACGTTTGCAGCCTAAATGCCATGGCGGTGAACAGTAAATGCCTAAACTGTCACCCCGAGTTACAAACACCGCCACCAATCGGAGATGTGCAGGTCACGTTGCTTTGCCTAGCCGGTCTTCGGATAGCATGTGGACCACGGTGAACGGCATTGGCTGCCGATCTGATCTGTGTGGAATGCGTTTCGCATCTCCAACGTGCAGAATACTGTTTCAGGTCCGGGGCATTTCTACTCACACGTTCTCTGTTGTAGCCAATCAGCCGGAGTCCGCGAACCATCTTGAGCACCTGGACAATACTATTCCATTAGCTTATAATGATGTTGGTGATATATTAGCGCAACTATCATAGGCACGTGTTGCCTGTGCTATCATGTGCCATCCATGTTTTCTGAAACACGTCCTCTTTTTGCTGAAATCACGAGCACAGAATGCTTGTATGCACTCTGTTTTGCTCAATTATTTGGAAAGATGTGTCCGAGGAAGATATACACAAACGAGTTATGTTTGACAATCATTTCCGCCAGTCATCTCACATCAGGGAAGGTGATGGTATGAGCAACGCGGTAGTTTGCTAGAACGTCATTTAAAAAACTTTGGATAGGTGAGCACCTAGTCAAATGCTGGAAATGCCGCAGATCACGCTCATCATGTCACGTTCTTCCTGTGTCAGCTAGAGGCTTGCCACTCTGGGCAATATTCACTCAGCCCACTAACACGGGTTAGACAGAGAACGTCGTGATCGCGACGTATGAATACGTTGATTATTTCGTTGAATAATGCGAGTGATTTTCGTTTTTCACAATGTGGACCTCGTGTTCGCTCACATCGTCGGTTAGAAACGCAGTATGAGATGCAAGTGCGCCACTGGATGTGGCCTTATTCCTTTTAGGGGGATATTGTACGCCACTTGCAGTGAGCGGAGGCTTGAGCCACAACGATGTTTATTAAGGTTCACAACTGTTTTGAATAAATGCATAAAGTGAGATGGAGTTCTTAAAGGCTTCGTGTGATCTACTTTGTACGAAGGCTCATACACCTGATTCATTGTGGAAGGTGCAAATGCACTTTCGATGTTCATCCACAGTTGTCTACTCCAGTTTGTCTACGTTGAACCAGCCAAACGAGATGTATTCTGTATCATCGATCTTGTCACTGAAACTGTGGTTTACGCTGGTTGGGCGATGTAGCTCATATGCTTGTAAAGCATCTGTGTTGCTGTACACTGTTCAACCTTTGGAATAAATCTCCAGGCGACCTGGCAACGAAGTTATTGTGCAAACCTAGCTAATTGAACTCAAAAGATACGCTTGTCTACTGAGTTGTCCGCTGATCGAAATTGCTCTCAGACGTTTTAGTTTTTTTGTTGCCTAGCTTATCTTTGTCCAGATCAAAGATAGCTAGGACTTCAGCACCTCTAGATGTTGCCTACAGCTTATACTGTCATATTACTTCATGATATTGAGGGACGTAATTTGGGACCAAGTTTATTCCAAAGCCCCTCAATTCCTTGTAGAATGGCCAAAGCCACGCTTGTATTTTCCGGTTATTGATCATTCCTTGCGAATATTTGTCATTTGTAGATTCGTGTTACGTTTGTTGGCCCCCGCTTACTAAAGAGTGAAAAAGCTGTTGAGAATCAGAGTGACTCAATACCTCTAGATCAAACGATCACCCTCTCTAATCTACCCTTCGCGGCGACAAAGGCCCAGTTGGAAGAGGAGTTTCCTACTGCGACTGAAATTATTCTCAACACAAACAAGCACGGTCGATTTCGTGGGTAAGTACTGATATTGATATACAGATTGGGAATAACACAACGTTTCGAGCAAGTTGTAATACTCTACGTTTCAACCACCTCGGGTGGCCTTCCTCAGGAGTGTTGTAATCGAAATCACCTTGACAGAGGAACAGCTCTGTTAAACACGACGCCCAAACTATTCAACTTCATTCGTACTACATTTGGTGCGGATATCTTACAAGTACTGACATTCTTTGGAATGTGGTCTACCGGATTTTATCTGGTCTTGTTATCATGCTACAAGTACTGGTCAGATTGATACCCTGATTTATCTTGTGGTATCATGTTTTATTACCAGGTTGTTCTGACTAATCCACTTACATGGTTTCTCTAAGTTAGAGGCTTTGTCTTGAATCAATTTTTATGTTCATTATGTTATCGTGAATGGTCGTTGTTGATTTTAGGCGAGCACTGTTAGCCCACCTCATGTTCGGAACACTTCAAGCAGTTCCACTCCTGATGGTTCTGCTTTCCCGGTGCTTCTGGTTTTGCTTTTTTTGTATGAGGCAGGACACGTTAGTCAAAACAAATAGCACAAGTTGTGAACAGGGACACCAAGGAATTGCAAGAATGAGAGCTAACTGGAAGTAGCTTGAAGAATAGCTCAGTTGACTTAAACCACTACATGTTGACAATCAAACCAGGCTGGGCTGCTAAGGTGTCCTCTATCGAGTCTAACCGGGCAAAGCATGTTAGGACCCTCCAATGTAGACCTACTGACCGCACCTCTTTAGAATTGGTTTTGAGGGATTCTTCGAACTGAAGAAATATCGTTAGCCTGATAGATATAATTTATGGTTCTATTTTTTAAGACACTCCAAGAATTTTCAAGGTGAACATCACTCACATTTGATCACAGCCTTCGCATTCAGATAGACTTTCCAACCAGTCTCTTTCGAAAAGAAGCACTAGACTCGAGTTTCGCTCTCATTGCTCATCAGTAGTGCATATCCTTGCCAGATCAGTGGTCAGCATGGTTGCCTTATGATTGAATGGCCGGAGTTCAAATCCCGGCTGTGATGAGCTCTAGTGAAAGCGAAACTCGAATCCAGTGCTTCTTTTCGACAGAGGCTGGTTGGAAAGTCTATCTGAATGCGAAGGCTGCGATCAAATGTGAGTGATGTTCAACTTGAAAATAAACCAAATCCCTGGCTACTCATCAGTACTCCAAGAATTGTGTAATACCTACAAATGTAAGAAGTGATCGGATTGCCAGTCGATGACCCATGCACTTGTTACGTCCTCACCATGACATTTTTAACGTATTCAGGCCGTAAATCGCCGTGATGTTTCGGATGATAAAATCGATCTTGATGTCAGTCTTTTCCTGAGAAGTTGTTACCATTGATATGTGCTCATTCTGTACGCGGGTGTGTGTGACATTTTTGAGTGGCTGTACAATAGTGTTTGTCACTCTGAGTGGACCTCTCCAGTGGTGTTCTACTGAATTTCGGAATCATTCACTGATGGCAATCCAGCCAGGGTAAACATTCTTTTGGATTCATGTTGGTCAAACTTTTGTTGGCTTGAACTCTACCCTTGTTACCATGTGCAGTTTGTTTACCACTTGGCCATGTCACTTGCCTATATGGTTCGCACCGTCCCCGTAAATACTGTCGAGGATAGGTTGTCGCATTTGGGACCCTGGTTTCTTATTATGGTAACCAGACTAGTCTGTAGGGACGGACCAGATCACAACATGAGAGGTGCGTACGATCTTTCGGACGCCAATTCCCCCAGTTGAACTTGGTTCGTGGTTTCTCTGTGTAACCTTCTAAGTGAATCGTGTGTCCTTGGTTCGATTCATTACCCTCAAATGGCTTTTTTCCTTTAGGATACTTGAATCGTAGCATATTCCAGCTTTTTACAATGTCATAAATAGGGGAACCTAGACGTGGTAGGAAAGTTTGCGTACCATGTCCCCTTAGGCTAAATTGGACAGTTTGGTCAATGCGCCAACAGACAGATCGGTAAGTGCAAATGTAACGAACTTCATTTTCATGACCCTTCCGGTTTGGATTAGAATAGCTTTAATTCTGTATACCCTAAAGTGACCTTTGGTTCATTGCCATTCACCGGTTGCGGCGATTTTCCTGGATTTTTCTCGAGCAGAATTTAGGGCGTCTAAAAGTTAAACGACCAAGGATTTCAACGGGGCCGTGCGTGTTTTTATGTAATATAGTAAAATGAGTGGTTTCCCCCGCACGAAAATCACCTCTTGGTTTCTTTGAAGGCGGTCTTTGATGAAGGTCCAGTTAGCCTGACCCTGAAAACACGAATCCAATGTCAGATTCAACATACCTTACGCTAATTCAACCAAATCCACTAGAACGGCATTTTTTGATCTGATCAGATTGGGATGGATAAATGTGTTATTGGTAGGCCGTTGCCTTGTCTTACCATATTTTGTCTCATAGGTTGTGCACATTCAGTTGAGGTTTAGAATATTCGGCCGAGGCGTTCGAAATATACTTGTGATCACCGACACACCAATCTGTAGGGGGGGGGGCTTTCTATGTATTGCGCATTTTTGGGCGGTATTAACAGCAGTATCGTTGTATACCGTTGCCAAAAGACGATTCGCACAAACAATTTATCCGTTTAGTACTTGAACTCTCAGTAGATCGGTGGTAGCGACACCCATGTACCAATCACACAGTCGCTGATTCGAGCCCCGCATATCGTGACTGATCCTGTTTAGGTTTGGATAGCTCAACTGTGTCCTACTCGTATGTGGCTTTCTGTCATATAAAATCGGACCCTTTGCAGTGTTTAATTTGTTAGCTCAAACCTTATGAGACCGCATGGAAAGTTGTGTATTGTTGTGTTACGGGAAAGGCTGAACCCTTACAAAAAGATCCAAGCCGTGGGTCTGGTTCTACGAATAGAAAGCTTGAAAGTGAATGCACATGGAACGCGGACCAGAATATCCATCATCCACTGTCTATGAGCGTCTTCAGAATACAATCATGAACTGTTCCCCATTCTGAGTGTTACTTCACACCCAAGTTCACCGGCCGGAAGTGAAGCAAGTGTGAATCAAACCCCTGTTAATTCATGGGCGGTTCTGTGCGAACTAGTGATCCTCGATCCTCGCCTGCATTCATTCATTTGCATCGGATGGCACGTTAAGTTCAGGAAGCGGGTATTTAATATTGGACGTCAAGCGAGTTCATTCGCTCAGCCTGTAAGCATTCACGCACTTAGATAATTAAACCATGTATTAAGGATGCCATTCAGTCGTCTGCCACGCTGGACGTTTTTTTCGATACCACGACCGGCTGACGTAAATGACGACTGATAACTTGTCATAGAACAGTGAAGCCAAACGGAAAGAATCTGGCTCGTCTTCTGAGCCAGGACCCCCGTGACTCACAAATTCCGTAGCCAGAGGCCTTAATTGAGACGGCGGCTAGTCGAACTTAGTGGTGTGAGTTTGGTTGTTGTTTGACCGACTACGAAATAAGTGCAATTACTGACACTGAAAAGTAAAAGTCTCAAAAAAGCTGTCCTGATGCCGTAAGATCGTCTACAACTCGGCAGCTTGTTTGTAGGCGGTAGCCCTCTTGTTAAATGTTCGGGTTCTGACCTACTTGTTTCTGGCAGGTGGGCCCCAGTTGGACTTTTCTCTCTCCGTTGTGTAGTTCTTAAGCATCTGTGTGCATCGCTGATGTGTTTTCTATGATAATACCGTGTGTCTAACGCTGCAAGTCGCATAACAATAGACTACTATCATTTTTACTGCCAGATAACCATGTTTTCCTTACATTGGCAACTACACACTTGTGCATATCCGCAGGTAAGTCGATATTGTGCTCCTATGCAAACCAGTTTTTTGATTTGTTCGGCAACAGTTTTGTACTTAATTGATTTGCCGACTTTTTTTTAGCTCCTGTTTACTCAAATTTGAATCGATGGACGATTGCAAGGTGACTCTCGACGCATGTCGTGGGAAGAAAATTGGTGGTAGACCCGTCAAATACCGCGTCGGCACATATTTCACGACAGTTCCAAGGTCAGAAAAACCGATTTGTGGTGTGAAAGTTAGACATGTGCCGGTAGCTGTGGAAGATTCTCAGTTGAAGGCCTTATTTCCAAATGATGTTCTGCTCAAATTTCGTTCAAACGTGGACGATACGAAGTCAAGCAGGTATGTTGTGGATCGTAAGGTTTTACTTTATTGTTACTAACCACCATTTATTCATTTGTGGCAACAAAACTCAGCGGATAGTGTAATGGTTTGTACTCTCACATATTGTTAATATTTCCCTCGCTGAAATGCAACTGTTGATGCAATACACTGCGCACTCGATGCCCAACCCCATATCACGCACCACGCACAAATAAGTCTGTTCTTCATTATGTATACGTCTTCATATGTCTGTTATATAACATGCGTTACGTTTACATTCAAAATCCTACCCGACTCAATTCATGTTCTTACTTCAGATGTCTCCAGGCGTACATAATGCTTGCACATTTTGCAGGTAGTTGGTTTCAGTGACCACGGTTACCGACCACTGTCAACAGTATTTTCAATTTTGTTGGATCTTCTCAGCACCAAGCGTGTGGGAGCTTGAACCCACCACCTGTAAACATGTCTGAAAGGTAATGTAGACACCAAGCTAGTCCACGAAGTTACGGCCACTGAGGTTACAGAAAGGTGAACGTGTTACTTTATGTACCTGTTGCACTTATCTTTTCATCGCAACTCACAAACCCGGGCTGCGGCGACTCCATGGTCCCGTCGATAGGTATCGGAACTGTCATTCTGACACTTGCTAATGGGTCGTTGAATCGATTCTCCGGCGTGAGTATTGCCGACGAGACCGAACAAGCTCGGGACAGCCGTATATCACTTTGTTGGTGGTCACTGTGACCAATTGCTCCTGAAAATGTGCTAGACATTTGTTAGCCTACAGGATAATCATAAGCGGCTGCAACTAACGGAATTTTAATTGTCAAGGCGTTTTGTTATACACCCTTGGAATGATACTGCTGGCGCATACACTATTCAGGGGTTCCACAGGTAATTATGAATTGTTGTTTTCCGGTGGAAAATCATCCTACAGTTAGAGCGTTGCTGTTATGTTGACGTGCATCGCCCTACCTAGCTACCACCCAACAAAAGCTGATCATGAATGCGATCTCATTTCAGTAGATGACTTATATGTGACAGGTCTAGATACTTTCCAGAATCTGACATTCGCGACATGGTGTGTACCTTTCATACTCAAGCGTCCTCAAAATGCGAAGTGCTTCTGCAGGATTGCTGTGACCACGTAGATTTGATGCTAGATAATGTAGTCATGGAGGTTGTTGACCGGTTAGTATACCTGGGAAGCTGCAGCNCGGTCGTATTCGTCTGTCGGGCTGGGGTCCTCGCGATTCACAGAGTCGGTGGTTGGAGACTTTAGGTGAGATGGCGGCTAATCGAGCTCAGTGGCGTGAATGTTGTCGTTGTTTGTCCGAGTTGTCTGTGAAGTGAGTGCATTTAATGACGCGGGGCAATGAAAGCCGTAAGGAAGCTGTCTCGCTGGTGACGCCTTACTCTCACTTGCAGCTCGGTTGTTTGTTTGCAAGGCGTGGGCACCTTGATGTTGAATGTTTGAATATGGACGTAGTCATTTTCAGTAGTTAGGTGTCTTCCCGTCCCCTTTTTTTCCTTCTCTCTTTCTATATGGGGTTTGCTGTTTCTTCATGGTTGTGTGGCAGTTAAGCATTAGTGTGAACCACTGATGTATTGCCGTCTATGATGATGATATGAGCTATTTATGGAGTGTCCGTACTTACTGTCTTCATTGTTGAAGCCTGGTTGTCTATGCAGATTGTGTCGTGTCAGCATGAATCTATTTACCCCACGGTCCAATTCGCTGTTTGCACTGTATTCCCTCAATGGCTTCACGTTGAGCCACTGTCGACACCGAGTGGTCCAACTCTTCCCAGCCGAGTATTACATGTAGGGGACTCAATTCAGTGTAGCTTTTCTTCGGCCTAAACTGTACGGCCTTTGTTGTGATACTGCCAATGTATACTTATGTGGTCGCCACGTTTCCTCTATCTTCAGGACTGTTGTGTTCATTTTTCGAGATCGTAACGCACAAAAAGCTGCACTTGGACGATTTAGCAGTGAGCTACTCTTCGGATTACGTCTCCCAGCCCGACCTTGGAGTGAGTTCGTAGTTCGGTTTACTGATGAGTATTGCATCATGTCCTGTTTTCCAAGGGCGCGTATTTTTTGATGGCGGAATAATCTTTACACAACATCTTTACTATGCGATATGGATTGTTCGTTGTGGTTGTGTGTACGATTACAACAGATGGACTGCGTTAATGGTAATGAAGACCAGGCTCTATTCAGCAGAAGTATGTTCACATCCTGAAGGTAATTTACTGTCAGACCTCAGACCGAGTTAAGGCTTACAGCAGCGTGTCGCCGATCTACAACATCTCAAATGGGGTGCAACGAGACCGTCCAGTCTCCTCTTTACCATCCAACTTTACGACCAACGAGATCCTACAATACGCCCTGACAGACCGAGAATATTACGCTGTCACTCGGTTTGGGATATGTAGGTGACATTACTCTAGCCTACATGATTTCATAGGGAACCAAGAACATTTCAGACCGATTGGAGGCTTCAGTTCGTCCGTGGTGATATCGCCTCTGCAACACTCAAGTGCAAGGCGTTGTTGCAAGGCTGGCATGACTCCGTGCTTGATCTCACTGTTAGCGACGAGCCATTGGGGTTGATTGAAAAGTTTATGTAGCCTGGGAAGTGTATCGTCGCTGGCAGAATGTCTGGTGAGACACAAATCATGTAGGCACGGTTCGGATGATGTAGTGTTAGCATGGTCTCAATCTTTCCGTGAAAGGCGAAGTGTAATGGCACTGTACACGCGGCTCCACCATGCGGCGGAGGATATCCACTGAGCATCTGTTTTCGACCATCGGTGTCTCCGTAACATTAAAGGCAATGGGTATTACGAAGTTCATCGACGTGTCTTCACGAAGGATAGGCTCTGGCCGCCCGTGGTCATACTGGCCTCGTCTCACAAGGTTCGTCCGCTTGGCCGCCGTACGAGTATCAAATCACCGTCTGTCACGTTATGCCTCGTTTGCGTGATAGGTTAAGATGAAAGCAGCAATCTAATGACCAGTGTAAGATTTGGGCTCGGAGTATGAAATCATTTATACTGAGGCAGGTTTCAATGAGGCGCTCTCGGCTTGTGGATGAAAATCAGAGTAGAATGAATAGCTTTAGTTGAGGACGCTTTCTCATGTGGCGCGGAATAGAAGCCAATGGTGCTAGTGTTGCATCTTTTCCTTTCATTGCTCTCCACAGTGTATCTTTTTTCCTCCTCATTTTGTGACACGTTTGCCACTTCATACGGTTATATGATGTTAACTATGTGATGTTTGGCTGAATGAACGTCAGCAGGTGCACCGCTTACGCGTTCCCGGTGTTAGTCCTTCGGGTTTACAGCAGGTATGAACTTTTCATAGTGGAACCAATTACGCTATCGTTGGTGAGTTTTGCGGGTTAGCTTGGTTTAGCCTCAGCTGTTATGGTAAGCCAATTCTGACACAAATGTATACCGACATCTCTTATTTTTTATCGATGGGGCACTACTTTTTCTTGTGGTCGTCCTCACGAATCGCGCTTTGCTTTAATTGTTAATTAACCATAAGGAGAAAGAGTCTCCAAAGTCCTTTCGGTGTCACCGTGACTGTTTTTCATTTTAATCTTGTGGATTTCTGACAGGGAACTTGTGGGATTCCGCATGGTGTCCACACAGTGTCCGAATTTGTCACATGTCTGTTGAGCGGCTTTTTTAAATCCTCAATTCCTTGAAAGCGTGTCTCCATTTGCTTGCATATGCATTGTCAGTAGTCCCATAGGCTTTTCTGTAATTTTATCTGGTTTGCATGCCGGTCTTAACTTCTTGAACTTATTTGGGCACGCGGTACTTGAGTGCTATTAATGGAGGATCATGGTAATAAGCCATATGCAGACGGTCAGTTTGAAAGGTCATTCCGGACATAGTATGCCACTATGCATAATCGGGTCAAACAACCACGTCAATGTTTTAATCAAGTGACCACAAATTTAGATTGGGAATTTCCCCCACTGCAATGTGTTGTATTCATGAATGGATCGACCACGCTTTCTGTTTGCAATAAATGCCTCATGGACCACCAAGTCGCTTCCTTCTATGTTCTGCTTATATGAACCACCGTCCTCTTACAGAGATCGTATCACTGGTTCACCTCGCCACCAGGCTCATTTAGATCTTTTCTATGGAATGGCATACTGTCTCTCTACTGTTTTAGAAATGACCAATTCCTGAATGACATCTAACAGTGGTAGACAAAAGAATGGACCTCCCACTGGCTGACGTCGAGTACCGTTCGACTATTCGAGTCTGCTGTGAGGTACAAACCGAATGTGAGACCAAGATAGTGGTAGTCAAATTAGTGTTTCTGTCGTTCTTATCGGAGCACGTACCTGGATTCAGATCATGCGCTAGTACGCTGTCGTTTCGTACTCACTTTTGCTGGAAAACGACCCCACCGACAAGAACGACTGGCGGTGGAGAAACTTATAATACCGTCGGTAAAGCATAGGTATCAAACCAGCTTAGAAACCTGCCTTAGTAGTTCTCACTCCGAAGATCCTGATCGCTCCTGCACCCAGAACACACAGGCCATTCGTGACGCAGGTACATTAACATGCGGCAGGGGGGTACATGGAATGAACAAACATTGGATCTCGGAGAAATCTCTGGAGTTGTTAGAAGCCAGACAGAACATCCCTTCTGTCAGTTCATATAACAAGTGTAGAAGAGATGTCCGTAGGAAACTGAAACGTAGCCTAAAGGCTGATCGTGAGGCTTGGCTATTGGGAAAAGTTAAGGAGATGGAGATTGCTTTTTCTTCAGGAAACACTGGCGAACTGTTCAAGCTTATCCGTGCCACTGGTCCCAGGCGACCCTGTGTCAGTGAAGCTATCAGCGAGACAGATGGCACACTCATCTATAATAAGTCCAGAAGGTTAGAGCGGTCGGCGGAACACTTTGAGGGTCAATTTAACTGGCCTCTCGCTTCAACCGCGTTGCCGCCACAAACTTTTGACGTAGTGCCCTGGTCGGTAGACTTGGAACCACTAGATGAGACTGAGGTCCGCAACTGCATTGCGGCTCTCAAGCGTAATAAGGCTGCTGGTCCAGATGACCTAGTGCCGGCACTTTTCAAAGAAGAGGGAGAGACGTCAGTAGAAGCCTTGACTCATTTATTTCAACTTATGTGGACGACGGAAACTATCCCCTCGAGTTGGGGTCACTCGGTAATAGTTCCTATATTCAAGAAAGGTATCAGGGGCTCTTGTGAAAACCACAGAGGAATTAGTTTGACCCCAGTCATTTCTAGGGTTCTAGCATC
>QNGE01004134.1:47257-63643 GCA_008508345.1 Paragonimus westermani
TGCCTTCAATCAAAGGAGATCAGCCTATCGGCGCCACTTCACATTGTGTTTACCAATTTGTATGTAACTGCGGAGAAAGTTACATAGGCAGAACCGAGAGATGCTTGATCTCCAGAATGAAGGAACATTTACCTAAATGGGTACAGAAGTCCGTGTTACCGGAGAATGGCAATGTTTCTGAAACGCGTAAACAGCCTGTTTCCTCAGTCGCTAGACACGTCCTGACCACCGGTCATGCTATCGATCCATCTTGTGCATTCAAAATCCTGTTGCGTCATTCCAATCCGAGATTCTTACGGTTCGCTGAAGCAGTTGCAATTAATCGGCTCAAACCAGCTCTCTGTGTTCAGAAACAACTGTTCGTGAACCTGACCCTTCCCTGGACTTGATGTCTTATCCTAACTCGCTTATTGATTTTCCACCCCTCAAATCGATTGTTTTAAATAAAGCCCACCCATGTTATTGTAAGTTTGTTACTGATGCGTCAATACGAAATGCTTGCATCTACCAGTTTTCATGTTCTATCTGCTTTGTTCAAACTGCTCGAGGGAGCCAATTGTTTCATATACATAGTTCAAGTACTCAAATGCTCAAAAGATACTGGTGCATTTTGCTTGAAAAGTAACTCGTTCTTATCAAACTTCTCTCCTTTACACATCATTTTGTTCCCATGAGTTATCTGGCGACACCATCGAAGCTGATTTTTCTCAAATATAAATTGAAACTACCCCATTGACTCGATCTGTTCGAGTTATTGCTTCATCACTTTTAACCGTCTATTTCGTAACTGGTCACGTGTGTGATAAGCACTCAAGTTAGCCCTGTCGTCGAAAGTTTTATCGGCTGTTTTAGTCAGCCAGGAAGGTCCAACTCACCCACGGTCTCTACCTATGAGCCATTGATTTTCTTCTGTCGAACGCGAAGACTGCTGATGAGTTGTTGGGGGTTTGGTTCTCATGCAGATTGAAAATCAGCTATAAGTGATCGCAGCTGTCGCATTCCCATAGACTTTCCAGTCGGCCCCTTTCGGAAATAAGCACTAGAATCATGTTTCGCTCTCATCATAGCTCAACAGTTGTGCATATCCTTGCCATTTCCTGGACCAGAACTCTGGCCACGCACTGATTAGGCAACCATTTTGGCCACTGCGCCATTGACCTCACATTAGGCACGACCGAATTATATGTGAATGTTCAACCACCTTCACTTGTGAGTAATGATCGGGTTGCCCGGTTGCGTCGAAAGGAACACAGTAACTGTCCTGTTAACTCCAGCCGATGACCCCTCGACTAGAACTGGTGCTTCTTTTCGAAAAAGTCTGACTAGAAAGTCTATGGGAATGCGACAGCCGTAATCAGTTGTGGGTGATGTTTAATCTCCATGAGAATGGAAATACGTTTAATTCCGGAATGGCTCTCAGTGGATCCTAGTAACCTAGTCGTGTTAACTGCTTACGTCATCCGTTACTTATGTCATATGACATCGAACGCTTGATGTTGAACCTGGAAGTTCCCCCATCTTGCTGGACATCAAAATAAATTGCGTTCATTAAATGTTGTTCCACTACACGCTAGTCATAAGCGATTGTTGTGAGTTGGTTGTCTAATGTAACCGTAATTTCATGTATCACACTAATGTTTAAATCTTCAAAAGCGCTTGTGACTGAGCGTTCGGACGTGCTAATTCAGTCGCCCAAAATAGGGTAGATGATACATACTTAGCACAGTCGCCTCATAAGAAACTGGAGTTCACATTCTAGTCGTAGCAACGGTGTGCACTATGGATGAGCTGCGATCCAATTCAGGCTGAATACTTCTCTTAGAAGACAGACTGGGTGCGAATGCTTGGATCACATGTGCTCGTTCTGTATCAACTAGGTCTGAGTATATAATGGTTGTTCAACTTTGAGTTGCCTTATTTTACGTGCAGGCAGCTTGAAGAAAAAGAAGAATCACGCAACAGAACCGGGTGTAAATGCATCTTTTGGTAAGTTTCATGCATGCCTTGCTTACCAGTAGTCTACTTATACACTGTTTTGCAAACGCTGTCCCGGGGTAGATCGCACGGGTTAGGTGGCTTGGATTTAACATGGATAGAACATAACCCTCTACTGTTCACTGCTGTTTTACACGTGCACTAGTGAATAACCGCTTGCTCGATATTCACGAAACGGTTTGTCGTTTTGGATATTGGTCTACTTCTGAGCGTATATGTTTAAGTCGTCTCACAACGAAAACATTAATCTCGTCAGGGCGAATTTCTGTTTTTCTGTTCCTTCGCTGTCCAACTGCGTGGAGTGCTCGAGATGTGATGTACAGGTTTGACTTGCTCTTGAAACTCGATCACTTTCAGAACGAGCGTTAATCGGCAAACGTCACTTATCCCGTCGATGCTGAAATGCAAGTGTACCTGCTCAAATGTGCACCGAACCAAGGACGGGAACGGAACATTTTTCATATAATCTCCGAGCTTGCTAGCTGATGACAGTTGATCCCGAACTTTTGTTTTGTACAAAGTAGATATCACATCCGGTGGTATGGGCACTGAAAACCATCCTGTCTGTTCTCTTAAAGAGCGTAAGCCAAGTTAGGCTTACAGATCATGCTATTTACTTCCGTGTGAGATACAGGGTTACCTGTGGACTGACTGGTACTGTCAGGCTGTCCAGAACGGTCGATGTAACGTTTTAAATTAGCAGCTGTGTGGTTGGTACATGATCTGCAGTCGTTTGATAGTAAATATGAGAGAATCATGACGTAATTTCAACCCTGTTACTACACTGCATTATTGAATCATCTGAACAAATGACACTTCAGCGTATCACGATATCAGATTTTCGGTCACGTATGGCGATTACGTGTCAGCAAATTTGTTTGGTACGAAGTGTTAACTTGCTACATTAATCTACCACAAGAGAGGTGCAATTAATTGTTCCTTTTCTGGGCATCATACAAGTTTTCCTGTGGCTCGGATGTTGCTCACTCGACATACTCATCAATTACGCTTGGTGTATACTACACGTCGAATAAGCCACCGGATTTACTGGACTAGTAAACGCTTCCTGTGTTATCTTGTGAACTGGCTAGGTTTGGTAACCGATTCACACTGCCATTCTCATTGTTCCCTTTCTCTCACTCTGAAATAAGCGTGGAAACATCGACTTCTGTGGATGTTAACTCCGGATGGGCTGCACACTCTACCCTCTAACATAATCGTTTTCATTTACATCCGACGAAGTGTATTCATAAGTGCATTCAAAGTAAGATTAATGTCCTTTTCTAATGTACACATCATTTTGTATCTTTGCCACGGTTATTCTTACTGCCCGACGCCTTGTCTCTTCCTAACTCCCGGTTCCCCATCCGTCCCCCTTGTTTACCACGCCTCACAGCCTCACCATCTTTGACTTCTTCGAGCAAGAAAAAGCAACACAAGCGAACGTTTTCCAATATTTCCTCTCCGTAATGGCCACTTTTTCATACCGGTCAGTTATATTGTATTGCAATGTTTAAACGTGTTTCGCATAGCTATGCTAACAGCAGGATAGGATCTACGTATGTATATGCCATTCAGCGATCCAGTTTGGCCTTTACTGTACCTCCGGCTTATTGCTTAGTGTACATTGCTGTGTGGCTGAGAACCACGGCTCATCCCGAGGCAAGGTGTCATGTAACTCATCAGTGTGATTGTTTTCCGTGGTCGTACTGGATGAACCGATTTATTTATTTGTCCACCGACACACTCGACCCATACTTGTTTATGAAAGCTGAAACTATGAATCTGTGCCGATAAAGACGTTTTTTCGGAGCACCTGTCGCATCGAGCGTTGATTCATGAATCTACTGGCGATTAGAAAATATCACGTGGTAGGTGGACATGAACCATTGAAAGCCTCAGTCGCCTCGTCTAACTGTTCGTATATACCCTGTTCTTAGTTTGAGGCCGCGCAACTCAGTTTACGGCTGGTTGTATTCCCCCCGGATACATCAACCTGTTCGCATCCGTAAGATTGTGGATTTCCTTCTGATTTGTCGTGCATATTTTCAATTTTCGCACACCTTCATTCGAAATGTTCATAACTTGCGTTCCAAGACATATACCTTATTTGAATTAAGGATGGTACAATCCACGTTATTTTCGTCACACTCGTCATCAGCAGGTATGTTCCTTGTTCGAGATTATTCTATCACTTGAATCAACTCCCATCTTGTGTACGTGTGGGCATGGTGGATGATCCGTTTGGTGAGAGATCTTTCTCATACATCATTTGTTTTGAAAATCGAACTACTATTCTCGGTTTAAGTAGCCAATTTGTTAAACCATACTCACCGTGGTTCTCAGCATGGGACGTCTGTTCGAGTTAGAAACGTCCACAAATATTAGGTGCAAAATACTGCTGTCGTTCCTTTTTGTTGTTGAACAAACGCCAGTTTCTCCGGCTGTCATTAATCGCTAAACTCAGCGATCAGCATGGCATATTAATTGAGAAATATAAAAGACAAGGAACAACCATGTGGATGCGGTTGCGCTATCCGGTGCAGTAATGTCTGGGAGCTTTCTTCAGCCAGATGTGTGGGTGGCTACGCCTTTTTCAATCGTACAGGCAGCCCCAAGTTTCGCTCAGTGAAAAATTAGAAGTTTTGTAACTCACGGTTGTTTGGTTAATTGATTATTTGTTGATACCAGTGACCGTATTGTACGGTGTGCGATGCGGCATGTTTTGGATTAATGTGCATTGTTAATCAAGAGCTATAACAGTTTTTATTACATCAGTCAGCAAACTGGAATCAATTTTCGTGCATATGAATGGTGTACACCCTTGACACAGTCTAGCTGACGTCACAACTGTGGTTGAAAGTCGAAAACTCGTATGTATCTTCTGTGTGAATTGACCAGGTCTGCGAACTGTCAAGCAGCGCTAATTACATATGAGGATTACAGTAACCGATCGATCATTCTTGCAGTGTTGAACGTTGATTAGCTAACACTGCGTGAGTGCGTCATGTGGCTTGTGTAAAATAGCTAAAGTAAGGCCAGAGCCAACACACCGTTTCACCCGGAAAGTTTGAAGTGAATCTCAAATAAACCGGACCTGTCACTTGAGCAGTACAACACGTGATCTAGTGATTCTAGCTATTGCAAGTCACTCATGCTTAGAATCAATGTAGTGAATTACGCGCATTACCAATCTAATCACTTTTTTGACTAGACATAAATGTCGACTATACCTGGTACATGTTTTTTGGCATCCGATATTATTCTGATCGATTGTTTCATCGTTCTTTTTTTCCAGGTTCTCACATCTTGTGAACTGGGGTTTGTAATACATTTTAGCTTTCATTGTTGTTCCACATTGTTTTGTATATAAGCAAAAGGAATTTTTCCGGGCACTGATTACATTGTTCTGTGTGTGTGTGGACGTTTCGGGTTCTAAAGAGTAGAAATTGCTGCTCAATCTACCCCTAGTTGTGACGATCGGCATCTGGTCGTTAAGTTACACGTAGCCCGAAAACGGATCCCCAAATCGAAAACAGGATTTGACACCCCAGTATTTCTGCGATACTGTTAAACGAATGCCTGAATAATCACGGTAACCAAATCTCAATAGTTCAGGACGATAGTCTCGTTGCGAGCAGAGCCGGTAAGGTCGAAGCTGAACGGTAACGCGTGTAGGCCAGGATAGGAATGGACATTGCGCCGCAAAAAATCAATGGCGAATGAGTGCAGTAGAACAGGAGTGAGTATGACATAAGGACTAAACGTTAGGCTGATGAGTGGAATAAGGACTACAAACAGCGGAGGACGAATTTTCTCAGTTCTAAGATCAACAAATTTACCCGACTACACTGAGTAAGTTCATGGCCTCCGTAGTTTCTTAATCGCAGACTCTTTCTTCCAACTTAAATATCGTTCACGGTCAATGAATTTGCCGTAGACTTCTTGTTTGCTGAGTGATAACAGGTTCAACGAGGGTCATTATACTGGTAGAATACGGTATAATTAGTATGGTCAAAATTTGCTGGATTTACATGGCGAGTCCATAGTAACCATTAGAGAGTGGAAAGCATCTCATCTTTGCCCTACTCACTTTTAGGTTCGACGGTGTGCTTCGAGTGCGCATTGAAGTATTTCTTTCAGACTGTCAGATTCGCCAATCTGATCTCAGTGGTACCGGTGTGCTCACACGTATGCACATTTTGTGATTCCCATCGACGAAACCTATATGAACACTGACATAACATCAATCGGACGTATATTCTCGCTATTGGTGTCCGAATCATTTAAGATCCACAAATTTGAAATTGCAATCAAGACTGCTGACATAATCGCTGGTGCATCAGTTACAAATCATCAGTAAGCCATCGTGCGACAGTTTTATGGAATCCGTAATGTCCATTATCGCTCCCACCGATTGAATACGCTTCAAGACTGTGAGTAACATCGATCTTAGCTTCGTTACTGAGATTCTGAGGTTCGTTGCAATGCCTTCTTCAAATTTGTAGCCGAAAACGTTGTGAAATGCGAACCAACTTCCCGTGTAGTGTCGTAATTTCAGCGGCGATCTTGCGTCGGCCTATCTTGTGTTACATCCACATTTGCATTGTCTCAAGCACATTCATAAGCTGAGTCCATTCCCGAAGGCACTGGCTGAAGCTGCATCACCGAATGAGTCGCCTTTGGTGTTGTGAGCGTGTTCAACGTTGAACACTACCTTGATTCATCATGAGAGTATCATTAGTAGATTACTTGAGTCTACGACTTTATACCTATGTTTGCGTTACTTTCTACTCATCTAATCTGCACGGTCTCCCGGCCAACTTTCAAGCGGTATGCTAGTCACTGGACAGAATTTAAAAAAAACGCTTAGAACACGTTTGTTCCCACTGAGAGTGGTCAAATCAACCAGAACGTGATGAACACCATTCATCACTAAACCAATACAACTCGGAAGATGACTAAAAGTAAACGGGTATCTAGTTTGTCAAACTCACAATAAGCAAGACTTTCCATTCTGGACACGAGACAAGTTCACTTCCCGTAACCGAGATCAACCTTTGTGGCGTCGCAGGTAGAGTACGGTGTGTTCGTCTCAGTCCCGTCCAACGAATGAGATCTTAGCCGACATTCCTACGTAAACACACTTTTGACCTCATCATGGAGAACCTAATTCTCTGTTTGACCCATGGTAACAGTTATTCCCGGTAGCATGTCTTCTGACCGCGACCAATCAGTACACATACTCTTAGTTGTGCGACAAGTTATACCGCAGTTGAACGCCTAGATGTTTACATGAACATCATGCAGAGTGGAATAAAACTGAACTCATGTTCGCTTATCAAGTAAACGAGCTAAAAGCAGTTCAGGTCTTCCAGAAGATCAATCAACCCAGGACAGTCCGTATATCGAATTTTGTAGACAACGGAATCGATCGCTAGTCTAATGTCCTAGGGAAAAATATAGTTTGTCCAGTCTTACAAATTCCCTAATCTATAGTGGTCTACGTACGCGTATCATTCACACCCAGCACAAAGAGTGGGGAGTTAGTGACAGGCGGATAGCTCGGAATGACCCGATGATGCATGCTCGGAGGCATATGTGGCCTGAATGTTCCGTTTCACCTTTGAACCTCGATCTGTGTGAATAATTGCACGACTCAAATCGTGTTGAGGGCCAGCAGTGAATAGACGGGTGTACGTGTGTTAGGAACAAGCATGTGCACTCATGCAATTGCAAAACGACGCTAAATTTGTACATCTTGCATTTTATGAGAGGTGTGAATTACAAGTGTGTTTATTCAATTGTTATCAAACTGGTCACGAGTCTGGGATATATCACTCGAGATACATATCTTGGAACTCTCGATCCCTATCCGCTTGAACTTCAGAGACACTTCATGGCGATTTACTAATTATGTACTCATATATCCGTTCTTCATCTGAGTGGCTGGTAGTTGGGGTGGTATGGTAATGATCGATAGTTTAGCACCCACTGATCTCAGGCATCATTATATTCGGATTTACTCGTCTTATGCCGCGGCTTCTTCTCTGTTTGCATTTGCTCCGTGTCCAGTGGTCGCACTGACAGTCTGTTAGACACCAGACTATACAACCAGATAAGATCCGAGTCACCTAAACTTGTCTCGAACTCGTGTACAAACAGTTAGAATTTATGAAAGTAGTTGTCTGAGGTATGCTGATCGACAGTTTAAAATGCCACGTACTAGCCTATCATACCAGGTGTTCTACTGGTGAGGACATTAACATTCGTTCAACTCCATTTTAGGACGTTACAAAAGATAAGAATACGGTAAACGATGCCTTGATCCTCTTGAGGCACTTTTGAGTTACGGGCGATTGATGAAGCGACACGATTACTGATTTATTTCCCGTGTTTGCTACAATGCAGGATTGGTCACTATCAGTGTCTGGAGTAATAGTTTATTCCATATGACCTAATTTACCGTGTTAATGCATTCTGGAAGTTGACGGAGTTATCTACATAGATCAGACACAGTGGTTAGTCTCAGAAGGATGTGTTACTTTTCTGCTAATGTAATATCCACTTTTCTCAAATTTATTCACAGCGCGTGCTACATTGAATACATTCCCTACCTGTGTTGGGTTCACACGGGATCATTAGTGTGTTTCGTGCCCAAGAGCAATCACACATGACGCAGTCAGCTTTCAAATCGCGATTAATTCACATTTTTGTCAATCTTTCAGGATGTCGAACTGACTCACGGGACCCGTAGACCTGTATAACTTTCTACACAGCAGAATTGTTGTGTTGAGAGTTACCGAGTGACATTGTGCATTTCCCGTTAAATCGATACTTAGCAACTGACATTAGACTCAAAATAAAGCGGCGAACATTAGTTGTTTGTACCTATTTTCGTGTAAGTACACAAATCGAATGAATCGCGGGTAGTCCAAATATTTTAATTGGGTGGTAGGGATGCGTTCTTGTGATTTATGAGCTGAAAGTTATCGAGACCATAACTACTTGAACCCATACATAAGAAAATTTTTACTACTGTTTCAGTAACGATTAGTTTGTCACTAAGTTTATCCAGTTTGTTCAGTCCTCAAAAAATATGTAAGGCGCAGCCACTGAACACTTTTGAATGCTCTTGCGTTCCCCATAAACACTAAAGCTAAAGGTTCACTAAAGTCCATATGACGCCAAACTGCCCCTCGCTGAGTACCGCTCATCTATTCGTTCACTATTTCACACTGACTAATCGTTGAAGCCAATTCAGATGGTTCAGTCTTCATGTTAAGAAAACCGCCTTCCACAAAGTGAGCTCACGTTATCTACGTTATTCACTATTTATCGTACGCTGCACACTATTTTGTATTTGGCGTCTAGTTGGGCTGGGTGAAGAAGATGCGATGGCTTGGTAGGGAAATCATTTAATCGGGGAATGATATTACCAAGAAGTCTTATTCATGGGTCAGACCTCCCATTCTCAGTAGCCATGAAATTAACCGCCCGCAGCGCCATAATTTTCACAACAAAACATCTTTACGATCGTTGAATATTTCAGCGTGGCTACGAATAGGTTTGATTTTGAGAGCTTGTATACTGAGCCCAAGAATCAGCGCCTACTGAAAATTTCAAGCTATGGACTTGTGTGATAAGCTGAACAAAAATGGCTGTCTGGACATATTTGCCAAGCGTACTTATACGCTGGCCATATATTTCCGGGAATTATCGCATTCTGTAGAATTCACTATTTCCCTGTTTGTGTTCACCCACCGAATTCATAAACCATGCACGATGATAGTGTAAACGCTCAGTTGCTAACTTTGCCATCTCATTATGCAAACACGGAATCGTTTGTGCGACTCACTTATCTGAGTTGTCAGACCTGGCACCAGCGCACGAATCGATACCCCCATGCCAGCGCGAGTAGCAGGCGACGGCAGTTGACTTGCAGGACACATGGACGGAATCTGTATGCCTCTCAATTGTCACTGCGGTGGCGTTTTCCGTCGTTGACATTTTCAATCGGGATCACGAGCTGTCTGTTGCCACTCCAGACTAGCCGTCACAACGGTGTGACGGCTTGCGAATATCGATGGACTGTTGGACTGAAGTGGACGGTGTGATGATTATTCCGATAGATTCAATCATACCAGATAGGTCAATAGGTAGAGGTCTGACAAACCACAGTCTACTAGTTCTCCAGGTTGGGGGTTGGAAGAAGGTTGGCATATTATTCCGAAGAAAGTATTAGTTTCGATACACTGCCACTCATCCGCTGCCTTGCGTCACAGATTTTTTAGCCAAAGGCTTTGGTTGAGAACCCTGATCGTTTTCCAGTTCAGGTCCGGATGTCCTGGCAGTATGTTGGCCCACACAACGTTGAATACTCACGGGACTGTTAGTTCCATACCGTACCGGCCGTCTCACATTATGAATTGGGTTGCCCTATCTGCTGCATACAGCGGGGTGGACAGGCAAGCAGAATAGTGGTAGGTGCTTCTCAATCAGCCAGATCAAGACGGATGGTTTTCGTTGTTGAGGGAAAGCACTGTTGGCCATCGAGCGGGCTCATTCAAATTCACGTGACTGATACTCAAAATACTGGACGGGCTACCTAGTACTGTCGGTTACAGGGGCAACAGGGTGATCTCCTTCGTTAATGAAGCAGAGCGTGTAGTGCGTGCTGCGATTGTCTTTCAGGGAATTGGACGAAGCAATCTGGCGAAATGGTCCTGTTATAGCTGGTGGAACCGAGAGTGGTGTAAAGCGGTCACAAAGGTGGTTGGGGTGAGGTTCAGTAGTTGCCGGAGAAACTGGTGACATTTGAGGCAACTTCAGTACTGAAATCAAGAAAGATTTCGAGAGAAGCTTTTTGTTAATGTACCGGACTGATTGGTACTTTAGCCACCAAAATCCCATCAATCATGAATTTCGTCACTTGGTCGACTAGGTGATGTATTTTAAAGTTTACGAGGGAGTAAGTGTTGAAGAAGGTTGATGCTGATGATTACCCTTTGGATTCCGACCTTCCTGAAGACCCAATAGAAAGTTCCACAAAAATCTGAATAAAGAATGTGAGAGTGCCATCGGGACAACTTTGTGGCGTTACCGTTTACTGCTCGGAGATTCGATGTGTTCAGTCAATTCAAATCGTGTGCCTCTGATAAAATCATACTAACTTCGGTACCTGTCTCGATGATGTAGCAGACTTTTTAATCATAATCGCTTGGGGAGGAGCGATGGCTAATTTGAGAAGCTACTATGGTAGCCGTTAAACACTGACAGCCTTGTTTGCTGACTTGATTAAGACTATAGACAACGTTGAGCGTGCTCCTCAAATTGCCTGAGATTTCTGCACTGGACAGGATTAACGGTCATTTGAGATAGATTGGCTACACACAACTGCACACCTGCTGTATATATATATAATATATATATATATATAACGTAGAACTGGGTGGCTCGCAGGTGTATTTAACGGTATATCTGTGGGTAGGGCATGATGAATCGAACGGACTTAGTTTAGTGCACTACGCACCGAGTCGTTATTCCCAGGCATGCGTTAGCTAGACGTAATATACGAAAAAGCGTCGAGAATTTATGCCGAATATTTATTACACTGGATGCACAAATGTCCTCGCATAATGTCATAAACGACACCGACAGACAGGTTAGGGGTTGACTATCAACTAGCGGGTTATGATTTATTTCGGACCACACGCGGACACCATTGACGAACAAACAATCAGAGGACATACAGCCTAGGTACGATATGTAGCAATACGATTTCCGTCTATTTTGCCCATTGCACGAGAGACACGCCAACGCAGTCTGCAGGTAACTACATAGCTCCCTCTAGGAGGGTTTTGTGACAGTTTCTCTATCCTAATGAGGATAACTCTGGTCAGACATCTTTGGCGTCATGTGGTTTATATACTAACAGATGATATCCGATAAACCTATCACTAAAACACCAATTCCGAAACTGTCCGGCTGGAGGAACACTACTGTTCATAGTTCCCATCGTAGTCATTTGACTGTTTTCCTCGAACAATGTCGAGACGATTAGAGGAAAATGCCCGGACAGGGCGTCCATGGAATGTTCGTTGGTGATACCAACACCGAATCAGAGGTATACCCTCTAGATTGTGCCGTATGGGCTGCACCGGCGTGGGTTGAAAATATGAGAGTAACAATGCAAGGATACGTGACGTTCTCAGTCGTACTCAGTGTGACGCTAGCAAGTTTTTAAGTGAATAAAATGAATGGAAGCATTTATATTTGTGATTTTGGGAAATTGCTATTCTCTACTTATAAAGGACGCTTAGACCGATACAAATTGCACCAAGAACGAGTAGTGGTCTATTCTGAAGGCGTCATAAATTCTGAATTTTTGTGATGCTCAGAATTAGGGACTTCGAATAGCCCTAGAAATCGTACTTAAATTGAAACCTCCCACGCAAGTAATAAGGGGAAGACCTGGTACTGGCAGCAGTAAGCAATTGTTATTCATGGATTGAGACACAGAATTTATTGATGTACAACAGTATTAGAGAAATCACAGCCTGTCATTGGCTGATCTCATTAGCGCATGCAATACCATAAACTGTATGTTAATTGGTGGAATACGGAACAGATGAATTGACGAATAACGGAAGGCAAAACATTAAGACCGTTCGTCCAATCCTGATGTATCATTAACGCGATATTTGGATTGGCCGTCTTTCAGATCTTGCGTTGTGTCGGGGTTTGGATAATCGGTGAATCGAGATTTCCACCACAATTTTACTCACTTGATCTACTTTTGGAAGCATCAACAATCTAAAACTGGTTGGCGGATGAATAACCGGGCTGAGGAATGAATACAATTTTGCTTTTATCTAAGTAACTTATGAAAAGCGTTCGGATGCCGCTTATATGAAGGTTCTAGAATACTTCGTTAACCATCCGCACCTAAAAAGATGTGTACAAATTGATGAAGTGCGTGGGAAACAAGGGTTTGTGATTTTGTTTATGAATGAACATCAAACGAAAATGACGCGTCTGGACTGGGAGCTGTTCAGCGAGGGGCGCGTCGTAAATAACGCTGTCCGTGACAGTGGAAGAACTATCTTCAGGCAGACATAGTGGTTGGCCGTAAAATGGTTTGGTGCTGGAAACATGAGAACCGACCTTCAAGATCACAAGAATACATAGTAGTACCATTATAAAAGCATCTGTCCAACGAATACAATCGACCATACTGAGCGCCAATTCGCGGTTTCCATGACAGTGCACAAGCACCCCATTCGCAGCTGAACGATAAGCCGTAATGCATCAGTGGTGACCTCCTAGGTTGTACAACGTTTTGGCAAAGCAGCCAATTTTGAATTATAGGCCAAGGTCAGTTGACATGGTTCTTGGACATCCGGATAATTCAGTCCGGCGTTTGACGAAAATTCATCGGTTCGTTTCAGCAGTATTATTAGCCAACCGGATGTCAACGCGACACCCAGTGTAGCGACCAATCATCGTGAACAAATGAGGCGTAGCACTATCTGGTAGCACAAGACCAATGGTATCTGTGCGTATGATAATCAAAAAGAAATTGAGCAATATCAGCCTATCGGGGCTGATACGTGAAGATGAAGTTAGCCTTTTGACAGGCACACGGAAAGTCTCTAACGTTCCTTTACATGCCGGATCACAGGCATCTATCCAAAATAAGTTTGGCTGTAGCATGGATGCTAGGATGAACGATATTACGTAGTGCGATGGACACAAGCTGTCTGAAAAGGGTTAGTACCACTGCACGTGGATGATTAACCGAAGCGTCTCAGAGGATAAGATATCGTCAAATGTTGATCGGTGAAACGTAGATCTAGCTGCTGAGTGGAAACCTGGTTTGCGGACATTTTCTACTGACTGTGGTGGTTAAATTGATCCGTTCGCCGCAAACTATTGCTGACACACGTTTCAGAGCATCAGTTAGAACGCTATCGCCGCCAAAATTGTGGAATTCGTATAACGTAAATTGGAGCACGTAGCCCAATTATCGAACTTCTTGGGTATGTATCTACAGGATCCAGTGCGGAAACGAAAAACTAATGATTGATGGTCAGCGTAAAGAATAAGGCGGTTTTCTTCTCGAACGTGGCATTAACGAAGGCCAGCTGAGTTAACATGTGACGACTACCGAAAGTGTTATATTGGTCTCAACCAAAGGTAGAGATCTATAGAAAACGGAAGCGGTTTCCAGAGCTTTCACTAACTGCTGAAAAACACTGCTGATTGCGGTGTTCTATGTGTCAATAGCTGCGCTTAACTTGACGGCTGGATTGAAATAATGCAATGTGACTGCGGTGGCTAATGCATCCTGGGTGCTATCGAACGATTCAATAACTATCTCGTATAACCCAACGGCATCACTAACACTATCATGGAGTAAGTCGGTCATAGTTTACGTTTCTCTAGCTCATTACGGAATGAACCACCGGTAATAATCGACCAACCGGTTGAAGCGACGATCGGCTGCAAGCGCTGTAGCACGCGGAAGTTTGCGAATTACTTTCACCCTGTCGGTCAACGGTTGACTACGGTGATGATCAACGTTGTCCTGAAAATTTCACTGAGGGTTGACCAGATTTTTATAGCTTCTCATTATCACTTACGCTGACGACTGTTATTGTGTTGAAGAGCTGTGGCAGATGAATTTGGTGCTCTTCAGACGCACTTGTAACCAGTAAGACGTCGATGTACAAACTCTATGTGACGTTGTACATGAAATGCTGAAATGTTTTCATGGCTTTGCGTAAAACAAGGGGTATATATAGAAATTCTAATGAACTGACTGATTATCTTCGCAGTATTTTTTCGACAGCCGGTAAGTACAAACTTGAGTGGTTTCTGACAACACATGGGTAACATGAAGGCTACCCATGATTTCATAAATATGTTAAATCGGGGACATGTCAGATACCATGACGTTATTAGACGCACGATAACCTCTAAGCGGACTTCATTCTCAACGTTTTGTGTCATACGGAGAGGCGAGACCCACAGGTTCCTTGATAGACGGATGATACCAAACTGATGTATGGGCCAGAAATCGGCGTGCTCAGTGTTTAGCGGCAGATGTTAACAGACACTGGTGGACCATTTGTGATTATGTGGTGATGTGCTATTCTTGTGACTAGCGGTAATGATGTAGGCTGCCGCAAAAGAATCGGAATCTGTTTGACAAATGCGGTATGACTGTCTTCAATTGCGTCTTGATATACGAATTTGGCACGACTACGAAATTGTTGATGTTACCATCAATCGCTGTAAGCGCCCGACAAGTTGGCAAGCTAGATGAACTGGATGGTAGCCGACTAGAATGGCGCAACCGAGTAAGTAACCGTAGAGAGTGCACACAAAAGCCCTGGATTTGGCGTGTGAAATCGTTCGCATGGCCGTTAATCGCGCCAGTTTTTCCGGCGATGATACATATACTTCGGAGACGTTTTTCATATGCCTCTCTGGTACGTTCCGAAGTGTCGGCTGCCTGTGCCTAGGTAGATTTAAAGCTGATTCTAACACTATTTTATATATCCACACGTAAAAGCCGGATCTACGTTTGCTTTAGAAAATATTCTTTCGACTTCGTATTGTCCACTAAACCTTGTCGGGGAAGCTGCGATGGCTTTTGATTCCCTAGCTGATTAGTGTTATAAAGCTTTGCGATACGTTTGCTATCTTAGAGTCGTGTTCGCTTGATAACCGCCCTACTCCATCATCATCATAGATAGCAATACATCAGTGGTTCACACTAATGCTTAACTGTCACACAACCATGAAGAAACAACAAACCCTCTATAGAAAGAGAGAAGGGAAAAAAAGGGGACGGGAAGGCACCTAACTACTGAAAATGACTACGTCCATATTCAATCATTCAACATCAAGGTGCCCACGCCTTGCAAACAAACAACCGAGCTGCAAGTGAGAGTAAGGCGTCATCAGCAAGACAACTTCCTTACTGCTTTCCTTGCCCCGCGTCATTAAATGCACTCACTTCACAGACAACTCGGACAAACAACGACAACATTCACGCCACTGAGCTCGATTAGCCGCCATCTCACCTAAAGTCTCCAACCACTGACTCTGTGAATCGCGAGGGCCCCAGCCCGACAGACGAATACGACCGACAGTGGCCAACCCCTTGGTGAACGACTTCATTTCCCTACGCCAGATCATGATCTGTCCATCTCGCACCTTACACCAGTCGGTCGCAGTGTCAGCGAACAGTGCTCGGTGTGGCAGACGACTAACTGGCATTCTTAATACATGACCTAACCATCTAAGCCTGTGTAAACGTAGAGATTGGACAAGAGAACTCGTCTGACAATCACTACCAAACACCCGCTTCCTAACCTCCTC
>QNGE01004135.1:3615-67764 GCA_008508345.1 Paragonimus westermani
TAGACACCATGTATCAGTTCCGTCGTGTAGCGAAAGCCATTATATGTCATTCTGTCCTCCAACGATCCAGCCCGTATCTCTGCCGTATTTATCACGCGATTATCTCGATCCGCGATCATCTCGATCCATGCTGCTACTGAATAGTGGTGTGAGTAGTATGGTGCGACCGTACCTCCTCACTTCACTGCATTTAACACATCCCCCTGCAGGATGCATTGGACATCCTGGATGGATGAACTTCGTCCGAAGGGCTTGAGAGCCGAACCACTAATGGTCTACAATGGTGTGAACTCCGTGCCTCGCTCTGCTGTCTTTTTGTTTGGGTTTTTGAACCAAAGGGTCCATGTGGAGCTGATCAAACCAACCCCTTTATTCAGTGTTCTTCAACGTCAGTTATGAACTTACACTTGTATCAATTGTGAACTGTCTTGTGCCGTTCCGTCACAACTCTTTGACCGACGTGCCGGCGTTCGTTTTTTCCCGTGTTAAATTTGAACGCACGAAACCAGTTAGTCCCGTTATCCCTTCTTGCCAAATAACTTCATACTTGAGGACCTTTCACTACAGATGGTGACGGAAGTCATCGGCAAAACGATTTTTTGCTCAACACCAAGGTTTCTCTGCCCGAAGGACACCAGCCTCTACTTGCTCCCCTAGTACCATTCAAGCTTGCCACTTTTAAATTTCGAACACTTATGCGATTAGGTCTCAAGAAAGCTTTTACACACACTCTGCAAACCCTCGTCATCGATATCTGTTGTCCAGCTGAAACAAAGCGTCAGAATTCTAGCTCAGTGATACATCTTCAATCACTGTCGACCGATTCACCAGGCGGGTACAATGTACGTTTGTTTGGGGACTGCGACTCAAAACACTCACCAAGCCGGTGTTGGAACTGACTCAAACGCATACACACAAAGGCGCTCCTTAACTCTATACTCGTCATCAGTCACCTTTGACACATCGGACTCGAAGATACGTTTAGGGTATCGAGAGGTACTTGTCACAAACACCGTCTGTTGGTTACTGCGGCATATGCCCTCATAGACAGAGGACCAAACGCAATCAAGGATGATTTCCATCACCAGCTCATCAACCTTCTAGAAACCGCGCGGCCCGCGCACATTTTCGCATTAGCTTGAGCACTCAAGTAAGTAGGTTATGCACTGACGAGCGTGATTTAGACAGCCAGCAATCTTACGGCACTCGTCGAACAGACGACGGTGAAGGTTTGCTGCAGCTCTGCGGAGAAAACAGTCTGTTTCTAGCAAGCACCAATGTTCGACGTTCTCGGTGTCAACGTGCCACTTAGAAACCTCCATCGCCCAGGCATCCGCTGACGCAAATTGACCGCATGGCCATCGGCTATCGGTGGCGCGGCTCTTTTCCAGATCACACCTGGATTTCGATCATGTGCCATTACGTTTCAAGTACGCTTTGAGCTTTTACGGGAGACTACTTCACTGTCAAATACGAATTGAGGGATCTAAACTAGCAGGACCACAGGTGTTTCACGCTTACCAGCGTGCGCTTGATCTTGTCTACACCTCCACTCGCCAGACGACATTAAAGAGCTTTGGGTACATATCCGGTATGCAATACATGAATGTTGTACTGCCTCGTGTGGTACTATTACTCGATCAGCTGCCAACCACTGGGTCTCTATGGGATCACTAGATATTTGCGACGCCCACCGGAATATGCCATCCGGTAGTGAATACAATGCGGCCGGCAAGACTACTCACCTAAAACTCCGGGAGCAACTATGAGAGAACTGCAAGACCTAGTGGACACAATGTGTTATCGAGATGGAACAAGCTGTTGTTGCGAGGAACCTCCCCCCATAGTTTTTCAATCTCATCTGAGCATCTAGTAGCAAGAAGGTCAGTTGTGAGCGAGGTAGTCTGCAAAGTCAGTGGTGAGCCTATTCGTAACTTGTAATGACGCAATTTAATTGACTATCTGCGCCATTTGCTATGCCTCCGGGCTATGCCTATGTTTCTTGGTCTGTTGACGCATCTGAGCTCTTGGAAACGGAAGTCTCTTTCAAGATCAAATTTGTGAAGCGTCACAAGGCTCCTGGCTCAAACGAACTCCCTCCGGCTCTTTTGTAGGGGGAGGCCCAGACTAAGTTGAGAAGTTGCTTGCTCCGCTCCAGAAACTCCTTATCAGTGAAGTCGTTGCAGATGACTGAGGTTTAGCTGATATCGTCCCAATTTCCGAAGAGTTCACGTACTTCGTGTATAAGTGACCGAGCGGATGACTTGATTTTTTAAGCCAAGTTTGCTAGCAGCCATTTTATTTCGTCAACTAAGCAAGACCCGCGACATGCATATCCATGAGCAGCGAGTTGGGTTTCACCCTGGTTGTGGCTGCACTAATCACATCTTCACACCTCGTCAGATGCTTCAATTTCACCTTTCACATAGAAGGCCAACAGTTGTCTTTTTGGGCATTAGAGCAGCCTTCTATTCAGTTGACAGATCTGCACTCTGGGAACGCCTATCGAGGAACGGTGTGCCTGAGAAGTGTGTAAACTTCCTGAAATTGATTCACTGTCAGACCTTCGGCGTGTGGAGGATATTCACATGGTGTCTATTTTTGCGCCTTCGAAGCATTAGAGACCTGTGGTGGAAACACTGTATCAGCAGTGACAGAGTTCGCCGACGCGTCTTCGGAATGGATAGACTCTGTCGATCCTTGGGCCTATTAATTTCGTCTTATAGGCTTCGTTGACTTGGCCACATCTTACGAATGCCAACTCAACTCCTGCCCGATCTTGCTGTTTGTGGGTGGTGGTTTAGGCTGCATGCGGCAGTTCGGTGATCAGCACATGACTTGAGTTCGTTATATGAAGGCACTCGGGAAATTGCTTCAGTAGGGCGATCCTGGCTTCCTGACTGGTGTTTGAAGAACACTTGTCACCTTTTGTTGATGACGTTGTGTGATATGGTAAAGAACAGAAGTCAACAACGCACGCATTGCGAGTCTCTGCGTTCATCATTATGACTTCTTCTCTAGTCCTTCAAATTTGTTTCACTCTTCAACTTCCATCATACTCCCTTTTCGTCGTATTGTGTACGTTTGTCACTTATTGTAGCCTCTCCACTTGTTGAAGACCATTTTTCTGTGTGATTCGACCAGAGGTTCTAAGTTTGTTTCCAATTTGATCTCTACTGTGAGTCAATATATCATATCGCTTTGCAAATGCCTCTTGTTCTGTAACCGATTTTGGGTGCATAAGGCTTATGACTTGCAAAATGAACGTATTGAAGTGCTAATTCGTTCTGCAATCATCGTTTCGACGACGTGGATACGTTTGGTTGCTTCTTGACAATCGGGTTCATTCTGGAGCGCACGCCTTGCCGATCTATATTCGAAAACGTTTAGTTTTAAGCACATGCCAATAAAAAATCCCATCACCTTTTAATTGCGTTACTATGTAGCAGTACTTCATTTGTATGTAAGTTTGCCTTGGTATGCTAATCACGAGTTCGGACTACTGGTCTGTTTTCACTGACTGGGAAGATATTCTAAACAGTGCAGAGGGAAATTTTCAAAGTAGGCTTAATATCCATCAGTACGAACTAAATAGATGGCGCAAGTTATCGTTTGTTCGAAAATACCTAATGAGTTCAACAAGAACTAAACCATTGAGCGTGAATTTTTGTGTCACCTTCATGTTAGACACAGCACAGTGAACGTGAAAATGTCGTAGCATTTCGGCTGTTTCTAAATGCAACCCATTTTTATTTATCTGACCCAATAATGACACACAAAACCGTTTATTCGTCCAAGCAGCATTCCTCTTAGAGGATCTTTTTTGATTAATATGAATCACTTTTATAAGGATTAGAAACGTACTCGGAGATTTAATGTCGATAGACACAAGACAGCCCCATACATCAGTGAGTGCACGTGCCGAAATTTTTCATTGCGGACGGACAGAACAAGCCGTTGTTTACTCCAGCTGCGGATGGTAGCACACTTACACACAGTCAAGAACATGGTGAAGCCATGCACAAACAGATCCACATCCACAGCTGAACTGAAGTAAACCGTATAAGGTTACTGTATACACTTTCGCCCTCATTGCTTCTCTCTCGCTTCGTCTGTGAACCGACATTCTCACTGATTTAGCAACGGCAATCTGAAATTCCTTACTCATCTACACTTGGTTGGTATTCACCTGCAAGGAGATGATTCACATTAACTTGTGCTCACACGTACAAGTTTAAGGTATCATTTGTTAACGTTTAAGATTAATCTTAGACCAGTGTAAACGTTTTACCTCAACTGAATATGAATAACCTCAGTCGCCGTAAGCAACTAGGTCAACATACAACTCATCATCGGCAAATTACAGTTTGTGTGCATAGTTTATGTTTAACTTAGGGTTTACAAACAACTAACTAAAGATTTAAGAAAAAATTATGTTTTCTGACCTTTGTCTTCCATGGTTCAGCGTGCCAAGCGTACGTACTATCAAAAACTGAGTCATGAATGTTTGTTACGGTCTGAAGTCAAACACAACATGAACACAACTGTAGTTATGACCATTAGCCCAAATGTATTTACTATCTTTGATATCCCTCCTACTCCTCATGCTGCTTATGTTCGTTCTTTCCACCAATCCTATCACCATCATCATCACCAACACTTTTCCACTCGTATTCTTCACAGTTATTTTCATAACAACATTCTCCTTCTCTTCCTCATCTCGCATATGTTTTTTTCTTTCAACTAATAATCTACCATGAGTTCTCCTACCCTCATTTAGTCCTTCATCTTCTTTCAATCACTTTTTTCAGATACAACTAGAACCATCGGCACCACTTTCAGCGTCCCATTGCAATATTTCTGCCCAGTGTCAACACAGTTCCGTTTACCAGAATAGACTAAGTGTCGCTATTCCCCATTCTACTTTCATCTTCTCTTCCTCCTCGAAATTATCGGAAAAATGAACAAAACATCGGCATCAAATGATGCTGATCTGTTCTGTGACTACCGTGTTTGATGTAAAACTTACATATCTGTTCGCCACTTCAGTTGCGTACTACACTGTGGCAAATTCCTGTCAGATCGAAATATTTATTGCGCCACCCACAATTCTGTTAATTTAACTTGATTGGTCTCAGAAAACACGTGGTGAAATGTGAGTTGACACGCCCTATTGCAGATGTGTTCCTTTAGTTTCGAAACGAAAACCACCAGAGTAGATATTCTTAAAGCATACTTTTGTTCTAACCAAATTTGCTATATAATCATGGGCGAATTTCCTGAATTTTTAGCGGTTCGAAAGTCGAAACAATATTTCCCAGCTGATTTAACAATCAGATTCAATAGAAATGTTCATTCTGTTGAGATGAAAGTCACTCAAATTTTGTTGCTTCAGCCTACACACGCCAGCAAAATCATTTTTCCTCTATACCGATTGGTTCTGCCTATTTGATATCGTCCTTCGAGAAAGTCTCAAGTCAGTTCGAATAACAAACGGACTGACGTGTTACATTTTTTTCAATTTTCTAGATTATTTACAAAAAGTGGTTGACCATTTTTGAGACTTCATTGTGTCACTGTAAGTTTTTGAAATATTTCAGTGGTACACATAATCACTTCACGTGATAAGTCGAATCAATTGGGTCACACTGAACCATTTTCGGTGGATCAGTTGACTAGTGATGTCGGCGTTAGTGATGTACTAGTTGAACAATACGTTATTTCAAACGTGTCTACCAGTGAGTTTCTGACGGATTTCTAAAATATGTTTGAATAAAACAGCAGTTTCTAAAGCACTCCTTCTGCTAATGTCAGGTTTAAGTCGACAGTTGAAGGAAACCGAGGAAGTTTTAAATGATGCTGTTGACCTTTCAGGTCACATGGTTTTCAGTAAAAATTCTGAACACAGCAAGCGAAATAACACCCTATAACCAGACCAGGCCGCAGTGGCTTCAAACGAATATTTTTGGCAAATACTGTTAGAAGGTCGAAAAATGCAATCCCCAATTCTGTGTAGGGATATTCAGAAGACAAAGCTGACTGTGGTAAAAATGAAACTGTTAGCCATCAGAAGTTCTAAGAGTTTTATAAATAAAAATGAGGACAATAACTGATTGTTAGGTATCCTCACCCAAGTGGTGGGCGTGTTAGAATATTTCAAGCCACCGGTAAGCGCTATCCTAAAAAATGTGATCAAGCAGAGTACGATGAAATACATTAGAAAGTGGTTTGATGTCAAGAACTACTCGGATCTTACAATTTTATTTTTCAACACCTGTAGTGCCTATCAAAATGAGAAAATTACGATGAGAGATATATATACCCGAAGCTCAAGTTTCCGAAAATTACATTAAACGATAGTAATTTCACAGTTCATGGCGGGTTCCAGCAATTTTTTGGAGAGATCGTCAACTGGTAATCTGAACTACATATCTGGTCATAAAGGACGATATTTTGTTCACAAGAATATTGATCGGCAGTAATGAAAATGATTCACAGCGGGTTAAATTCTTACACAATATTGAACTCAATGAGCACATTTGTTTGTCTTCTGAAGAAATCAAAATACTGCAATATGTATTTGCTAGTGTAGTGTTGAGTTTCTAATAAAAGGAAACATTAAACAACACTTAGGCTAGACAAATTGAAAGGCGCTTTATGTGAAGTTCTGCCGAAAATTATCAAAAGTTTCTTCATTTGAGGGTGGACTAGACGATTTGTTTGAATTAATAATTTCCGCCAATAAATATTGGGAAATTTTAGAATTCGCTGTTTTTAACAGGTTTTGGTACAATTTAGGCAAAAAAAATGATAGACTGGTAACCGTCAACTGATTACCTATACAAGCATACACACTTCCAAAATTCTGGATTGGTAAAATTTGTTCCAGCAAATCATAAAATGCCGATCTGTGACATCTGACTTTCTGAATTGACGAAATTTCATGGTGGCAGAACGTAACCTGATACCCGTTTGGTTTTACCGAGTTGACGGAAACAGTTGCAAAAGCGACCATAACAAAATTGCAAGAACGATTCAACATGTACTGAATCGAATAAAACCACCCAGACTTATTTATGCAGTGTTGTCTTGGATCGATATTTGCCTAATCCCAGTGTTTTGACGATAGAAATCGCAGAAGTGACCAGGACAACACAAAAACACCACCATGTAGACATTAGCCGTGTCCTACTTCCGGACTCCACGCCACACTTGTACATTTTACTTGGCAAAGCGGGTGATGGCATATCAGCACAGTAGAAATTTGGATGACGTTCGTCATGACAACTATGACGTGTAGTTAATGGGAAGAAATTAGCTAGTTAGCTGTCTTCTCACCTTCACACTCAAAATTCCAAAGCGTCTTTCTCATAGACCCAACACTATTAAGGGCAGTTGAACTTGGATTATTCCATTATCATCTTTAGGCATGGAATAACTCCTGGTAGTTGCTTAGAAGCCAAAATATTTCCTTTTTTAAACCTGTTAACCTCTGAATGTTATGATATGACATAATGAAAAACAGCATGTTTTCTTTCATGCATAAAAGCTCATTACTCTGCAAATTATCTGCCTACTAAAGTGACTTTCAGATCTCAACTCTTACTCTCATATGTGCTAACAAACATCCAGGTTAGATGATAATCATATATCTCCCAGGTATGTAGTTCACATCAGCTGTTGGCGCAGAAATGATATAGGAATAGACAACGTCAGTCATGTATAACTGGAAGTATACATAAGTAAGCGCCACAGTAGTTGGGAAGTTATGATTCTCGTGTATAGTTGTGTCAGACGTACGTGGATACTTGAATACACACATGTATGCAGGCATGTTCAGCTTTGCATCGTACTCAAATCTCCTGGCAGTAGGCTGCGAACTGATAAGTTAAAACACAAGCCTAAATTTACTGGACAAATGAACAAAAAATTATGGAAAAAAACATAGGGCCTAATGTTGAGGTGGGAAACCAAAATTTACGAATGCATAATAGTTAGTGACCTGAACGATTCCAAAGTTTCAACGGAGCCTTGGAGAGTTGCGAAATAGGGGTTCAGTGTATCACGCATCCACACCCTCACTTGTGAAAATCTGTGCGCTGGTGAGTGTACAGAGGTTTATTTATTGAACACCGTGGCCAACTCTGTGACGTTCGTGAATGAACGACCTCGGAAACGGACGACGATTACGTAGTTAACGTTTTACAAACGGATTGTGGTGTCTATTTTGAGCGTATTACAAATTCCATATTTCATTCAAAACGACCGTAAACATAAAGAACAGGTGGTATGGCTTGGACCGCTGCTCACTATAATAGTTTCAAAGTATAACTTGGGGGAGATAGACTTTATTAATAATCCCAAGCATTTTTTTAAAAGTCTAGGGGAAAGAACTAGGAGCGCAAGGGTAGTAGGCGATTAATTAAATGCGATACATTGCCAACTCGAATAGCGTCTCTATCCGTCAGTCTGAGTGCTTAAGAGGACCGCAACCCGGCATGCGACGCCTACCAACTTCACTCAGCATACTGATCAGCGACTACTTATCTCTTAACTTCGTCGTCACTTAACCCATACACAAATCTACCCAACATCTAAAAGTCTCAGCATAAAATGCCCTACGCAGCATGCTGAGTACATGANCAGCTTGCGATGGTTAGGTCACGTGCTCCGTATACCAGCTGAACGTTTACCGTACCTGGGATTATAGAGTGAGGCCACCAACAGCTGGGTGAAACTGCGTGTTGGTCAAGCAACAACGTGGTCAGGAAATTTGAAGACCTCGACTGTTCCTTTGAGCAAAGTAGGCAGGCATCGCCTGCCCATCACTGTTGAGGTGAGCGGCGGCCCGAGCCACAGTACCTTTGGTCAGGCTCATGGCTGTTTTGATTATTATTATTATTATTATTATTATTATTATTATTGTCATGCGTAGGGTAGGTTCATTTCCTTTAGAACATTCACAAAGATCAGGGTGAAGTTATTACCGAGTTTTCGGCAAGTTATCCAGATGGAACACACGAAAAGCCTCCTCAAGTTATTTCGGAGTTCGAATAGAAGGATCTGCATAGGTGAGTGTCAGATAGGCATGATGAGCTCCCGAGGGTTACTCGTATGTGAACAAAATCCCAATAGATGTTCGACGCAGGATTTCACAGCCTGTTCACATTACCTTATTAGACTAGTCGGACAGAGTGAAGATTGTCTGAAATCGACACTTTCCGACTGATTTCCTTCATGACTGGACGAGTTAAATAAATATCTGTGAACCGAAAACTGAGTCGTCACCGTGGCTTCACCAAACAAAGTCTTCTCTACTGTACGAGCGGTCCTGCTAGCATCACTTGTGACCGGATGGATAGCACTCAGTAACTAAGCAGTTTGTTCCGTGTAAACTCCTGCGACGAGGAGGATGGAGCCAGTGTCTTGTTTACTGGTGTCCACGCTTTCAAACAATCAAACCGCGTGGACATGTTTTCGCATCGTTTGGACAACAAGTCCATAGCCCAGGTGGCGCGAATGAATCGACAGCATTTTTGTCGCGTTCAAGCATTTAATTCGCCAGGTCATCTGACCTATGAAACCGCGATTGTGACACCACAGATGACGCGTGTTGATGAAAGCAACGTATGTTTCTGCTATCCTTGAGGATATCCGACCACCAATACTACAAGCTAGGGAGATAGTACCACCCAAACATGTGACTATGTTTGTGACCCCAAATGGATTGGTTTTAGTGAGGACTGTGGGGATGGGAATGCCTCGTTCTTGAGTCGGCATTTACATTTTGGAGATGTGACGCAAATTCCATGCGAATGAACGCTGCGAATCACTCTGTGATTATTTTTTTCATTTCGTTAGTATATACAGTATGCGAGACAATATTATTCGCATATTTAAAATTGGTTAGTCTATTGCCATAAGGGATCTCGACATCAAGCTGGTTTATTTCGTAAGCATAGCTTCTAGAAAGTTGAGCAAGATTGTGGAGGATTGCTGGACCTTCCGAATGACACTTGGAGAACACGCAACAGGGCTACCCCTCAACACACACTCTTTTCGCAGTATGATAACATAGTGGTCGTTAAAGATTTAGTTAATTTTACTGAGCTTTTCTGTAAAGGATTCAATCTCAAAAAACATTACCTGGCACTAAATAGAAGGCAGTCTCCAGGCTATTGCTGAACATGACAATTAGCTATTCGTAAAAGGCTGCTGCTCCGATCGGTCTTCGAGTAAACTGACGGCAATCTACCATGGACTGGGTCAAAATCCTGCTGATTTTTCAGGTATCTGACGCCCTTTCGGTTTGGCACTCAAGTGCAGCGTCTTACCCGTTAAAAATCTAATCAATCTGGACTTCACAGCTTACACTACCATGCCACTTTGACCGACTTAAATGACAGATTATGAAATTACAGAGACGTGATGTTTCTGTATTGATTTTCACCACTGATTTTGTTTTCGTTT
The DNA here is from genome assembly GCA_008508345.1 of Paragonimus westermani. Taxonomy (NCBI): domain Eukaryota; kingdom Metazoa; phylum Platyhelminthes; class Trematoda; order Plagiorchiida; family Troglotrematidae; genus Paragonimus; species Paragonimus westermani. The sequence continues at coordinate 14,086 of QNGE01004135.1, forward strand.
GGACTCATCAGGCAGATTGGTCCGAAGCTTGTTCGTTGGGTTACAAGATGACGATATAATCTGAACCTTGGTCTACCATCCTTCCTTTCAATCTCCATCAGTTTGTACCATGTGTACTATCGTGAGACTTTTTGTAGAAGTTTACTAATGACACTACCAGGAGCCCCAATTCACTTTCGATTCACAGTGACCTACGATTCATTCCGTCAATAAGAATGAAAGATACACTGTGAGATGTAAATGTTTTATTTACATTCTCATCAGACACACGTAAATTGTATGGAACGTACATTCGATTTGTGCCCAATGAAAGCCATCGACAAGTACGGCTGGTCGCGATAAACTTTGACCATTGAGACCAATTTCATGATAAGTGGGTCACAGACGAAATAGTCAGCACTTAAGGAAGCGTTGCATAATTTCACCTGTAGCATATGTTAGCAAGTCAAGAAAACCAGTTGCAAGCCGGGTTCAAACCTAGAACGCTGATATTCGGTGGCAGAAATGTATACTTCCCGTACAATGGACATAACTTCATGTTGGGTGCGCCGCAGAGTCCCATGTACTGTGGTCCGTTCCGAACACATGAACATACACCATGGTGCGGCTGTTATTATCTGAAAATATTTTTTTAATATCTCCGCTTACAATTTTAAAGCTGTTTGCTGATATTTTTATTTGGGTGCATGAGTTAAACTTGAGCATTATAACGTTTGGTATCTCATTGACTTCTGCCAAGTATACACATATTGAGTGTTGTGCAAACAAACCAACAGCTGAAGTTTACATTTGTAGCAGGTATGGTGGAGCTGTTATTCCGATGATGTGATTTAGGTCTGTTGAGTTGATAGTGGTCTGGTTTTACTTTGCCTATTTTTAAACACGTGAAAAATGTAGTTTACATCAATCTCGACGGACGTGACTTCTGCCCGTTTAACAGAATAGAGAACCAAATGTATTTGCCTACAATACGTTTAGACTGTGTTGGGAAGTGAAAATACGATAAGGCCCCCAATCGATCGAAAACTAATGCTCTTGTCGATCATAACGGTGCTCGTCGTTTTTACAATTTATGGGAATGTTCTGCTATTGAAAAAGTCCTATTTTCCTAATTAATTTACGCGGTAACCAGGTGTGCATTTCTATTTAGAAGTCGATAAGATGTAAACGCAGGTAACGATTTCACAAACTAAAGATCAATTGCTACTGTCTCATTTGTATACATTAGCCGTTGATTTTTCGAACTGGAATTCTGGCCAAATCGAAAACAAGTTCCCCGTATAAACCTCATGCGTACATCTATCAGATTCTGTACGTCTTCTACTTTCTGTTAGACTAAATTCCGTCGTTATATTCTTCGAGCTGTTGTGATTTCCAGAATTTTGGCTTTTCCATTCTACCAGTCTCGTCTGAGCCATCCTACTGCGTATCAAGTTATCCGCCTCTCGAAATTGATCATCATCTAAGTAGGACTAAACGCAGTTTAATCAACTCTATGCATCAGTTTGTGTTGTCCACATGGCACCAACTTAGTGCTTGTGATAGGGATTGTAATTGATACAGTGGACTACTTAGGAGACCGCAAGATGAAGCTGCTGCTTGCTGTTTTCAAAACCTGCAGACTTCCTGTAAACAAGACTGTAAACACATACCACGGCTGTCATTCAGGAAAACAGGAATTTCTCCTGAATTCAAAATAATCTCGCAGTCAATATCTGCACGAGAACGGACTCAAAATATAATTGCGTGTTTAGAGTGCAGGGAAGTGAATGGTACCATTTTCCAGAACCGACGTTATGTACAGCACTGGGGTTAATTAGCCTAATCTTATGCTTACTGGACTCGTCAATTACATATCGGTTGAGTTGTTACTAAGAAATATTTAGGATTTTCAGTTTTTAGGTTTAGCAGACCGGTTCAATTAGGTGGCCACAAAAACATTGGCCTTTATGTTACTAAGCTGAGACACCTCGTGTCGTCCTTCCACTCATTTTTATCAAAGGAGATTATAATTTGCCTGCAAGACCACTCTGCAATTCATACACAACAAATCTTGAAAGTGCATTTATTTCCAGAGTTCAAGGCTTTGGTGTGAATGGCCTTCAGTTTTGTCCTCAACCTTCTGTATGATCAGTGGCGCTTATAAATTTGCCACTTATATACAACGTCCTAGCCGTCTATGGTGTTGTAACTTTCATGGAGGAGTTCGTATTCCAGCGGATCAAGTTCTCGATTTAGGGCCATGCACAAACAGAAGAATGGTCACGGAAACACAGTGCGTGAATCCTTCAGAGAATAATGGAGCAGGAGCTTTTAGTATAATCCTGTTGCAAGGGTTCGTGTATCCTTGTAAATATATAATTTTCAATGTCGAATTCAGCTTGCTACTTTCTAATAAGATTGGTTCGTTTGATAGGATAACCGTCATCGACTTTGAAGATTATGGTAATATGTGGTATGACCGTATATACTCTTCACGAAATGTATCACTTACAGTATAGACTGGGTACAAATGTAAGTAACTTGATGCCAATTAAGAACGTTCTCTCCATCTGTCCAGCCAAAGTACTAATCCACTCTGAGGCGAGAAACTTACCGACGTAAACAAGACAAGGAACTGGTATGGAGCGAAATCAAATCGTTCGAAGTTTGAGCCACGTATGAACACATTTCGTCCACAAATACCACAGCATGAACAACACTGGAAGTTTTGCAGGCATGCTTGTTAAGACAGCCAATTAGAACTCTTAGTGGCGGTCTTTATGTATGCAAACAGTGCTAAAACGTGAACTTGAAGCCATTGCAGCGTCACATCTAGTCACATACTTTTGTCACAAACTGGTGGCCTGCAGTCAATGACTACGTGGTTTTCCTGGTTTACAGTTGAAATCTGTCGACTCATTATTTGATCCACTGGTTCAGTAATAGTTGAAACTGGTGTTCAGATCGGAAATACAATCCTCATTTTTACTGAATGCCTCAAATAATTTCCGTCACGGTGTTTTGATTCTAACGGTTATACAACTAAAATTATGACGCTCACTACAGGTGGTACAGTGATGAAATGTTACACTTTCACTAAGAAGCGTAATCCATATCTTGTTGAAAACTAATGTTTTGGTCTTTGTTGACAGGTTTAAATGTCAACTGTGATGCTGCAAAGCCAGATTATGTTTTACTAATTACACGGAATTCCAGGGTGTCACGGACACTCTGGTGAAACAATGTTTCATTCATTGTCGACGGCATGTCCACATTGGCCGCTACTATTACCTAACCGACAAGTCATTATGAAAATCTCCCCCACTTTGAAGATAGAAAAAGATTGGAACGAAATTTAATTCATGAAAGCTCTATGTATACACGCAATTACTCAACATCAGACATCTAATATACAAGAGCTTCAGCAGGGAATTGACCAGCAACAACAAAACGGTGTTTTACATCCTATACTGTCCCGTATTACAGCCTGTTCCTAGTTGACAGACACCTCAGTCCAACAAAAACTGATATTCAGGTCACTGTACAGGATGAACTTCTGTAGACTAATCACTAATGTCTCAAGTTGGTTTGTATCAGATGTTTAAGTAGTATCCTAAAAAGCATGCAAGGCTGACAAAAAACTGCATGAGTTCACATCTTTAATGAGAGGTAACCCAAACCAGACTTCTGTTAATTAGGTAGGCTTACATAAAGTAATTGAATTATAAACCCTGAACTACCCCGCTTGGCTGGGAACATTGAGAAATTGTACGGAACGAATAGAAAAAACCACCATCCCAATGAGGTGTGATGTTCAGTCAGGTTCTCAAGTTAGAGCCCTCTATCTTGTTACGCAGGTAGGCTGAACAAATATAAAGGCGAATCACGTTACAAGAAAAGCTCTCATTCAATGTTACTGCAGCTGGCTTCGACTTACTGACATGGTCATTTATGTTAATGTCGTCACTCACTTATTTTTACCAAGGTTCTTGGGACGGAATCTATGATCGAATGATTGGTACAACTGGTATTTTCGTTGAGCAGTTGTGTGAAGTGCTTCTCAGTTCTAACAAGTGAACGATCACACTATTTATGATGCGTACAAACCCTACTTCTAAAACAGTTACTGCATTCGCCTCTACAGTAAGTTTTACAACATTTATAAGGCGCTATCCATTTCCAGGAATAAATCATGCAAATGTATGTGAAAATGGTTGGAATCTTGTTTCCAGAAGTGTCTAAGTAGAGAGAGGCGTAAAGCAAATCGAGGATGGGCTTAATAACTGTGTGGATTGTTAAACATTTAATAAGGTGCACGCATCTATTGAATGAAAATTGAATGACGTTTACTGGAAGCAGTAAGGGAGGAAAACCAAATTAATAAACTCTATTTCAACTAACGATTTTTGTTGATAAACTTTTCTATGCAAATTCCACTACATAGTGGAAAATCAGCTAGATCTAAACGATACACTACATAATTTGGTTAGCACGAAAGCACACTGAATTCCCCCTGCAATACCAGCGGTGCGATTGTAAACAAACCATTTTGTGCAACTTTGCGATACGAACTAGAATGAAGGTGTAAGCTAGCGTAAAGTACTGTTCGAACATGGGACTGTGTTCAGTGTGTATATCAGCGGAGGAAAATGTACTATACGAGTCCATGCTTTCATTTCAGAAGTGAAACAAATTATCTAAACAGTACTTTAAAACACCGTGTACTTTTGCACTGTACAAAAACTGATTAAACTCACTAGGTCCGTCTCACACAAAAAGCATGGTCACTATTACAACAAGAAGGTTGAAAGTACAAGGTAGAACATATTACTCTCTGTGGGCTGTCTGAAGTCTATATGACTGAACCACACAATCAGTTTGCAGGTGGATGGCTTTGTGTTATGTATATCTTCAAGTGAATGCAGCTGAACCCGTACAGAATGAGCTGAGTAAATATTCATAGCAATGTTGTCAGTAAATCTCGTGAGAAACAGTATTTCACCTTGGTATCAACTGTTCGGACTGTTACTTGGTGGGTATGCATAACGCTTGGAATCATAGCGGAGCCAACGAAGATCGTCATGAACGCAGTCGTGTGGAAATTGTAAGTTAAAATAAGAAATGAAGAACAACAGAAAATCTTACTGATTCGTTAGCAAAAGGATATATTTCTGGTAAAGGCATGCTCATTAATTCATTGTGGAAATGTGTCCCAGATTGTTGAGATTGTTGTTTGATTTGAGATAATGTTCGAAACATGTACAAGAAAGTGGATTTGGGAGTTCGGGATGTGAGAGCTGAAGAAGACCGAGTTATCAGTGTGGTTTGGAGAACAGAATGATGGAAGAAAGATAAGACGCATTCAGGTGAAGGATAACAGGTCTACGCGTCTTCAGAACAAAACAGTCAGCTTGTGAAATACGCTGTTAAACAAATACAGCATATAGACATCTGATATCCTTTGCTGTAATTAAACTCGACTTGGTTCTAATCAGACAAATTGTGTGGAACTGATAATTGAGTCAACAAATGTTTGTCAACAAGCATTCAGCTCTGTTCATATCCGCTAGACCCTATGTTCTATGTACATATTCCCCACAATATCTTAAAACATTCTCCCAGGAAGGGCTGTAAGAAATATGCTAGACAATTTCTTTGGAAAACCCAACTTTTTGTTTGTCCCGGGTATTCAGTCTTGTTTGATTTGCGTGTTAAACACTGCTGTCGTTTAACAGATGAAACCATTCATTTGGAACCGTGAACGTCGTGAGATGTCTATTCGTAAAACCGGTAGACAGTAATGCAGAAGCACGCACGCACACTGTAAAGTATCTTTCATAACTGCTGACCGGTCCACAAGGAAAAGTTATTAGTATGATCCATCTTGTTTCCTGATTGTTCCGCGGTCAACAAAGTAACTAACTCACTGAGTGACATTAGCAGTGGACGTCAGCAATGAACATGGAAGTGACTATTAGGATGGCAAACTTACTAGACTCAAAGTGATCTGGATTAGTGTGTGAAGAAAACTTTACGTTAAAAATTGCGTTCCGACAGACACCAGTTTACTCTCTTTGACCTGACAACCTAGCTCACCCCTACTCCAACACTTCCCTACCAACGGTAAGCGTGGTAGATATTCGAGTCCTGTTCGGAGTGTTGATGCTTCTTCCATACATGAACACATCCGGACGATGTAGAATTTTCAGAATATGTCTGCGTATTCTCTCATTTGAACCAGAAACTTTCACGATTATCTGAGGCATACAACTCATCCCTACGATTTATGTTCTAAATAGGGTAGATGTAAGTAAACTGTCCCAACGATGGATATTAAATATATGTAAGAAACCACACCACGTAACGACAAAATGTCTTGAACTCGCCAGTGGTTAATACTTTCGTCGAGAGTAGTTCGGATTTGCGGAAATCGCAGCCGCTGTCAACATTCAATCAGACTGATATAATCAGTCCAAAATACGGGTACGAGACAATTTATTTCATATTGCTGTGAGAGGACATGCTCACATGTTACTAATCGTTGATCTCGCACATGTAAAGTTGTCCATGGATCAGCAATCAAAAATACTGTCCCAAAAATTATTGATTCCTGCAATTTCAACACAACACTTACTGTGTTTCATCTCGAGTCGGTCAGGCAACCCGAGCGTTACTCACAAGCAAAAGCGGCCGATAGTTCAGATGTGGTAATTCAGTCGCGCCTGGTTTGAGGTCAATGAGGCAGTAATGAACATGGTTGCCTCATAAAAATGTGGTCGGAGTTCTAGTTTCTGCATCACAAAGGTGATGTTCTGTTGACGAGGTCTAACAAGAGCAACACTCGAATCTAGTGTTTCTTTTCGATCAACTGTTCAATTTATATCAATATCAAAATTCCGTACTTTTCATCAGTTATCCACGGATATGTTGGAAGTTGAACCTCGAACCGTATGATCGGATGCATTAACTAAACAAAACGCTTCATCATGTAGAGGTACTCATCATCCAATTCACTCTTACTTTCTTGCACGGCTCAGTAAGAAGGCATATAAATGCGTTGGTATAAAGTCCAGAATGCCACATAATTGACGTCGTAATTTGGTGAAAGGTACCTTAAAGGTAACAGGCTCATCCATAATGCAGTTGAACCAGAGGGATTACATTTGGTTGTCCGCATACGACGCAGACTGTCACTGCTACCTCAAAGTGAAAAACCGCTGTTTAGTTAACGTGTCAGCCTCAGTAATCGGTGCGTGCGGTAGTCGTTTCCAGCTCTTCTTAGCAAGCATCACAGAAGTAGGCACCCGGAAACAAGATCTGGAGTCTGAATCAAAAGGCAATCATGACTCATGCTTGTGGTGCACGTGTGATAGTCTGCACTTTGTCCGTTCTCACTGGAACGCACACAAAATATCAGGTGTGCTGACTGAGTCTAGTTTAGATAAAACACACCTCTGAAACCACAGTCGCATTAGCTGGCTCTGGGTGGATGGGCTGTACGCGCATTTTCAGTCAGGTCTATCAGCCCCATCGTCCTAGTGTTTTGGTTGCAATCGATAACACCTGACCGCTCACACACGCTTCGGTGTTTGAGGAGTAAAGTTGAACTGGGGATCAAGCAACAGCCGGGCACATCTTGGTCTGCACGAATTATCATTCTGGAACCAAATCAGGCCTCTGGAGAACAGGTAGAGGGAAGGTGTGACGGTAATCTGGCAACCAAACAATCTACCGAACTGGCCTTTGTTTAGGTGGCCGGTGATAAATATATCGAGGAGGTCTCTCCGCTCAGTTGACTCGTTTGGCATACCTGATAGTTTCTTTACGCTATGGTGAGAATAGACAAGGTTCAGATATTCGGATATGTCACACACGCCACAGCCATGACTCCACTTTGATTCGGACCCAGGATTTTGTTTCCGAATGCCTAGTTCTGGGTTGTACTGTACACGCCAATCAAGATTGTTCCTGTTCTGATATTATATACACCCAAGAAATATAAGAACACAGCAAGACGTAGACCGGATTTTTACTGTGCAGACCATGTGTTTGAGTTACTGGTCCACACCGGTTTATGTTGTCTTCTCTTATGGGACTGTCGCTGGGGCTCATGCTTTCGACAAATGTTGCGTTACGTTGTCCTCTTCATATAAGGTTGATTTATGAGTACGACCGGTAAGTGAAATCAGGACGTCTGGTTTGTCGCTCACGGAGAGTGGTATGGAACACAGTTGATTTAGCTTGGAATTTAGTGGCTGCTCATTGAAACCATAAATGTTACGTATACCAGTAAGAAACAAATACCATTCTATTAATATTAATTTGTTTGTTAGCATTTGTAGTTAGAAACAAATGTGTAATCGATTTACCAATCACATCTGTTGAAGTGTTCACTCGTTTGCTGTGCAAGTTTGTTCATGACGGCGTTATAAGCCAACTTTTCTTCCGAGTTTGGGATCGTCCACTCATTGCTACGTTTTACTCAAAGTCTCCGTGGTCAACCGTGCAAAGTTTTGTGTGGTAGTTTTGTGGTGTCTAGTGAGAGGTCAGTAAACAAGTGATCAATACGCTTATCTTTCTTAAGCAAAAGTGTGAGCTCTACATTCCATTCTGAGCATGGAAATTTACTGCTCATGTCAACTAATAATGATTTACTGTCATCACATAAATCAGTCAGCATGCCAAAAAAGTAATGAGGATTTGAAGTGGTACGAGTCAAACACCACGCAGTTTAGCCGCGAACTTCGAGCATAAACAAATGTTTGTTTGGCCTAGTACAGAAGGAGTGAGCACCATACATCACTTTATATCTTTGTTTAACATTATTCACCATGTATATTTTGTCTAGACTTGAGTTTAACCATATAACATCCATATATCAATATAATATCCTGCTTATAATGCGAACATGGTAACCACTGATCCACCGACACACCACTGAATTGATTAGAAAGACCTGACCAAATTCCCTTGCGAAAAATGCAGTTACATAACTTTGAATCAGCGCACTAAATGAGTCGTTGTTTCGGTTAACCCGAATTTCGTAAAACCGAAACGGTTCGAGGTTAATAAAAGGTAATTCAGACAGCTAGTAATTATCCCTAATCTCAGTGGTCGTAGTGTTTAGTTCACTTCAATGTTTAGACGGGCAATTTCATCCCTATACTATTCTTTAAAAATGCTTTATCCCCAGTGACAGGTGTAGAAACCCTTGGTTTTCAGCTGCCCAAGACTTCCAACCTACTCAACTGACATGTACATGAAGGATCACCTCCCTCGTTAATAGCTGAGTTGCCTAGAGCCAGTTGGTGAAGTTGCAGTCAGCATTTTAGGATCCGAGGACTGAAACATTTAACACACAAACTGAGTACCAAAGACTGTGACATCAAGTTTTCACAATGATTTGTTTATAAATGAAACCAGTACAGTCTAGTTTCAGAGTGTAAGTATAACTAGGAGGAAGGGGGTATGTGGACGGTTGGTTAGGAGTTGAGAGTGTGTACGCAATCTTACGTAATTAGGCTTATTGTTAAAATCTTGGAATAACTCAAAAGAACTACTCTACCTGGATTCTTTGCTGAACTGGTCATGAAAAAACGTGAGGCAATTGTAATAACGAGCTCTAACCTTTAAATGTGGATACGATATGGCGATGACATTTAAAATGCGCAACTGTTCCGAATTATAAGATATACGCAAACTACATAGTAGCATTTAGGCGATGGCGAATTTACTAAATAGAGTGGTGGCAAAAAACGAGCAAAAAGCTGCTTTTCCTAGATGTACTAGTCAGCCTAATCTATAGTGATTCAGTGGATAGGCTGGTGAACAATAAAAAGATTGCACATGGAACAACTCTTAAGGTTTTACCAAAGCTATCTAGGCTGAGAGAATAGAAGCTGCACCTGGACTTTGTTTAGAGCAGCATAAATATTATGCATTACAGCAGAAGTTACACGGAAAAAAGGAGACATCATTATTGTGTATTTTTTAAAAAAGAATCTCTATGAGGTTTCGTCAGTCGGAATCAGTTGGTTTGGGATAAAGCCCAGATCCTAAGGAAGAATCGGTCAGATGGATCGTTCTACAATGCGTTGTGAATGTAACGCATTTTACCGCATGATTTCGCGACCTCATGGTGTCAAATCAAACGCAAGACGAAACCATTACCAACTAGACGGAACACCGAATCGAAATCGATGTCAACAAGTGGGACAAAATTTGTCAATGAGACTCAAATAACATCAATTTGTTATCATAAGACCCAAGCAATAATTTTTATCCGTCCGCGAGGTTCACCCAGGTTACACCTTCCACACCGGCTCTGCAAAATTCCTTGTTCAGAAAAACACTAAAGAATCATTAAATTTTCAAAGATCTAGCATACATCAGTAGGAGCGGCGAAACTGTATATTGAATTGGACACATTGTAAGAGTTAGTGCGAATTAGAAACGTGCGAAGACATACGTACTTATGAATACTGAACTGAAGTGGCAAGAACAGAACAGATTATCCGTTAAAAGTTGACCGATCTTGATCATTCACATCAGATTTCAAATGCCAGGCAGAAGTCACCGACCAAATCAAAGATCAAACAGTGGCAAGAGGTGACCGATCAAGTGGCGGCCGGATAAATATCAAAAATCAGCCAATCAAATTCCAGGCTAAAAGGTCATAAGCAGTAAACCACAGCCAATCTTGTTTCACTTAAATTTTTGTGATATTGTGCGACATGGAAACACATGTATCGAACATTACCAACCTTCTGCGTATGTTATATGTGAACACTCCTAAGAACAGATGCTATCACCTCGATTATTAATAAAGCAGTCGTAATGTAAACATCACGATTAGCGAACAACCGAATATTCAAGTCATCAACCCAGTAATTATATTTATCAGTATTCTCAACAGTCGAGGGAGTTTGGTATTTGACGATAACTACTTCACTTGGCAGCATCTACTCATACCCTCAGGATGATATTATCTACACAAAACACTCTTATGGTACCTCGTCTGAAAATGTAACAACTAAGAATCATCTGATTAAAAAGTTGGAGGAAAGAGACACCCTGCATCATCACAATACCGGTATGTATTACAAAGCAGACAAATTTTGTTTACAGCAGTGGGAGGATTGAAGACGGCTAGGGTTGTAAACTAGAGTAAGGAATCTGACAACCGATTGCAGTAATGTTAAGTTAACAGAGACTTAGTTGGTGTAAACAGAATATGGTTCATATTTGTTAGAAGCTTTTGCGTTTTTGTAGGTTCCTCATCTGGCCTATTTGAAGAGAAGCCCGGTGCTCATGAATTTTTCTCGTTCCTAACGCATATTCTCACGCAAAACAGGGGTTTTTACCCCAATTTTTTCCCAACCGTGGTCACCAAACTGTCACTAATCTCTCATTTATCTGATCAAAACAGTCAATCACAGTCGTCTATGCTAGGATTGTTAGTGGTCTGGCACATACTTCAACCGGTGTGCCCAAATTACATTCAAGCCTATTTGTAAGCCGGCTAACAGAACGCATTCCAGTGACTATTTTCCCGAAGCGACAAAGCCCCACGTTATAATCAAAAATTTCTATGATCATACATTTGAGTGATTACCGTGTGACCAACGGCAAAGTTTGTTGTGCTGCAAATCGATAGAGCTCACATAGCGAAACCACATAAGTCCATCCATTTTTATTCCGCACTTTGTTTATGGAATTAACCAAATTAGTTGTTCAGTCAACATTTGATTTCTGAGTTGTGATGGCTGTTTGTCTGGAATGTTCATTTTCTTCATTTGTTCGATCCTGTGAACTAGCAGCAATTTATCAGTTTTCAGTATGGTCACTTTCTGAGTTGTGGTCAACGTCGATTGAATGTTAGCAATTTTCACTTACCCAAAGATTTGTAGGGAATGCCACTGAGCTGTCGAAGTTAAAACCAGGTCCACTGAACACCTGATTTTGACTAGTCAGCGCTGAAACTTCCTCATCAAAAATTTAGTTATTCACATGGCACCTTTTCCCTTCTCTCAAAACCTCTTTTTATTTATCTGTATACCCCAGCGAACTCATCAGTTCGTATGATAAAATACATTCTAATTGTTTTCGAGGTTGTCGCGTATAAACATAACAATGGCCTGTTATTGAAACCTGATGAAATAAGCTGTTCTGCGTTTTTAGTGAAACAATGAAGCCATGGTATCGGACAATGTCAGCATCACTACCCATTGTAAGCAATGTGACGATGATTACTGAATCGGACCGTCTCATATCATTTCAAGACCGAATGAATACGTTACACTATAACCTTTCGGTCAACTCTGGTGTAAAATCTACCCATATCTTACTCCTTTTGGATACCCTTATAGGATGCTCAGATAGAACCTTTGAGAGCTGACTGTCAAAAACTTGGCTTTGTCCATACTTTACTGAGCTGTGTCAGACAAATCTATTTCAGTGGTTAGCAGCAGACATTCTGTCTTTCATGTTATATCTCGGTTTATTTGCAGAATCAGGAATAAAAACTAACAAAAATTACATGGTCACATTGCTGAACACAAGTCGAAGTGTTCTAGGGAGACCATTGGTTAAGTTAAAGTGGACAGACAGGTTAGAGAGCAATAAATGTCATCACTCATCGCAGAACAAATCTAGGCAACAGGTCACCACGTTCACCTAGATAATTCGTTTATCACAACATTGCATAATACCGACCCTACCTTGCACTCGTTCAGTCACCTGTTTCATAAAATGTGATTAAGGAATGACAAAACTGAACATGTCACAATATGAATCTATCTGCTTTATAGGTTAAAGAAGTTCAGACGGAAATGTTTAATCTAACTGAACAGTAATTTGAGGAACACAATTCAATCAAACTGTGGTGTGTAAATTTCAAAATGAACAAAGATCAGGTACTTTTTATTCTTAGGGTAAGGTATCTATCTCTCTTTTATTTCGACTTTTGAGAGTATTTCACTAAATGAAATGTTATTTCGTGTCTTAAAATATACTATTCCCCCTTTTGTTTATTTGTCTACTTGTCAAATATTTACGCATATTACATTTATACAATATGGAAGAAGAAACTATACAGTGTTTTTGCACGCGAAAATGAACGACTTGGGTTTCTGACACGTTTATGTGACTGGGTAACGGGTAACACCAAATTAATGAAAAAGTGCTTGGGTTTGTCCAATCTGAACAACAAACAAATCAAAATGACAGGAAAGCTAGTGAGACCATGAATCGACCAAACAGTTTCTGGCGTTTTTTCTGCATCTGCAAACGGAACGCAAATGTGGAGTTTATTTGTTAAAAATTTAACGTTCCGGATTAGTCAAAAGTTGGAACGCCCGACAGCGGGATTCAGCTTGTAAAGTATTCTGTATTTTACAGCGCCAATATGACTGGATTATGTATTGACTATGCGCAGTATTTCAGATAAAAGATGCAGGACGCAAATCAGACATCGTTGCAACTCAAACTACCTTTAATTAATGATTAGATTTGAGCACAGCACAACACCACATAACGGTGTTGAAACAGATTTTGCGTATTACACTTATTTGGAAACACATTCAAGCTTCTTCAGCAGGTAAACGTCTGACACCTTGCTCCTATTAAGGTGTTTGTTCAACTTAAGCTATCTGAGTTACAGTAAGATAAAATGCATTCGTGGACAAGTTAATAAAACTTTAGAATTAGGATAGTTACATGGAAGAAATTACATGATTCTGATGTGGCTAGACATGGAAAACCAACCTGGCGTTACGTGGCCTTATAACCAGTTCGTCATTATTGAAGCCCCTTTTATTTGATTCACTTTCGAGTAATTTCTTTAACTTTTTTTAGTCTAATGAATAGCGTAGAGTAGTCCATACATTGTTGCTTCAACTGAAGAGTTAGGCGTTCAAATCCGCACTACTTTGCACTTTGCTTAAGGCTTGTATCTTTCGTGTTTACCCTTTCGGCTTGCTGCATCCAATATCAGGCATAGTTACCTACCGACCACTGGAGTCAGCAGGATTTTTCAACTTATACACCAGTCTTATAGTTGGATATTTTCATAAGTTGAATGCACCTGTAAGAGCTGTTAACTGCTCATCGGTTTAGTTCAGAGGGTGAAGTGGAAACACAGTGCCCAAAAGGCTAAGCCAATGCAGAGACCTAAGAAAGGTGGAATAATGAGAAAGTAGTGAGATGGGTTCTGTGTTTGAGCACACGTAAGCATGGGTGAGGACGGTAGTAGACGGTTTGTGCGAGAGTTGACTACATTCAATGAAGAGGCTACAGATATGGATGCAGCCTATTCATAATGCGGTTAAGGACAGCTTCCGAAACAAACAGGAATTGGGTGTCACATCATGAACTCTCACAACGCGGACGCCCGCGGGTAATGAAAAGAGGGTGTGGCATAGGCAGATCAAGGTCACTTCACTCATGTGCTCATCATACAATTGATATAACGAGCGACGATCTCTCTAAAATCTTTGATCGAAATTGTTTATTCGTAAAACTGTCCTCCTTACGTGACAGCGCTCGTAATTCGATTGGTACTCTGTGTCGTGGAAACCCGTATATTGTGTCAGCTAATCCGTAGTCAATTGTAAAACTGAGTCCATAAACCCGAAAATTAAAAGCCCCCTAGCACCTGGGTTGCAATTATGATTTTTCTCATGGCATAATTGCAAAATTAAAAATTTTCTGATGAGTTAAGTTTACCTGATACAAGTTTGAACAAGTAAAATTGACCTTCACCAGATCTGTTGTCTCATATGACACCATAATCATGAACTTCCAACTATGATCCAGATATCTCATTCATTCGTCTCAGAAATAGTGGGGAAGATTTTCGTGGGCCTGGGTTGAATACTGGTTGGTCAACCGAGTTATCAATTAATTCTGGTTATCAATGTAGTTCAGTGTGAACGAATCAAGCTCAACCATCTTCCATCAGAAAATCACGAAGTCATTCGTACTACTTTATATCTCTCATGGTACAAAAACTAAGTGAACGGGGCACTTCCCAATTAATTATACATAGATTTATATAAGTTGGATAAGTCAGAAATAGGGTTTTTTCAGTAGCTTTGGTATTGATTAATTCTGTTAACTTGTCTAGTCTGCTGGTTCGCGGTTGCTGTGATTTTCTATTGCACTAGATTCATCAGCTACCCTTTACTTTAATTGGTATTCTTGTGACTGTCTGTAAATCAAAATCTGCGTTACGCCGTGTGATTGATATCCAGGAAGACCAGCGAATGGCGTAGACCAACGAGCTGAGTTTGTCCTCTTCTTTCAGATCGATCTGTTGGTCGGTCTATGAAACAGAAGCAATCCTATGGAGTTTCACAACTACCGTCACTTGTCCCTGTTGAAACTTTCGGTTAATTAATCTGATATTCTGCTCTTCAATCTGTTTTTAAAACTTTCTAGAGGCCACTAAGTTTCTAATCATGACCCGATGTGCACCCGAAGAGTTTTAAGCGGTTTCCCAATCGCTTTCATTTTAGTTCCAGTTTTTGCACAGTCTGCTCGAGGTGACCACAGTCATGAATTGTATACTTTCATACTAATTCACTAAAACTTCAACGGGTCACTCACTTTTAACATTATTATTATTATTAAGGAAAAGAAGACACTTCAGATGTCCACTTCACTCAGAGTCATAAGAAAAGCTAAAGATCCTCCCAGCACTTACGACCCAACAACGTTGCTCTTAAAACCTTCGACGCTATTGACGTAGTATTGTCCTATGCACTGCCTGCCAATAATTTACTCTCCGTTCTCTTTGAAACACGGCGGTCATCCACTATTAGTAGCATCTATCTTTTGTTTTTCAAAAGACTAATCTTTGAAAACAGTTTAGAATCAATACGAAACATGAACACATATCTGTATACCTCAGTCATACCTGTTGGCTGACCGATCGATCAGCCAAGAAACTATCTGCCCAGTCTGTGCACACATTTGAGATATGCGAATGTACGTTCACGTTATATCTCCAGTGTAGATGGCTTAACGGCGTACGCTTCTCTCCAGATGCACTGTACAACGGAAGGGCTGTTCGCGGTTTAGTATGGAATAGAACTGATAACTTCGATAACTGAACCACATCCTCAATGAGAGGTCATCCCATATATTTCTCTACTAATCACAAAATACGTTGCTTCACTGTCCTATCATTAAATGAACCATTTGTATCAGAAGTTAAGAGCTGTCACTTAACTTCACCAGCGACCACCAACTAAAGTGTAGAGATAACCCCAACTGCAGTTTTATCAGAAGAATGCAAATATATTAGAAACAAATAAAAAGCAAAATGTTAATGCAACGTTTATGATCCCAGCTGGTCTGCTAATCTGGCTTACAAGTTCAAATAACTTCTGTTGAGGTGTCCCAACCCAATGCACTCTGCAACTATGAACGGAGTGAAAAATCATATAGTCACCAATAAGTTAAGTGTATCAGGTTTAGAGTACAGGTTTATGAGTAGCTACATAAAGACATTACATATCATAATGCAGAAGCAATAGTTTAGTTTACTTTGTTCTCATGTAGTCGCACATAACGTCCCTCTCACGCATGTACCGTTATATTGTGAACACTTACCTGGACGGCAAATACGTGAACTACGGTCTAGGAGGTCATCACGTGATGCAGATCAACTGAGGTATCTACGTGGCGTGATGGTGACGTCACGTAGATGGGTCAGCTGTCCAGCCCATAATCGGGTGCAATTCGTGAAGGTGGGTTAGTTTTAAGTTCGGATAACCTATGGACGAATTCAGTGTTACCTAGAGTAAAATGTCTCAAATGAGTAGAAAACCCAATGAGGATGGTAACTCAATTTTGGTGAGAAGAAATTCAACCTAACCAGCAGTAATGCATGGGGAGATGGCAAGAGAGTGTTCAAAAAATTGAAATGTGCGTTTTGCACACTGAGGAGCGAAGAATGATCAGTGTTGGTGTGGTTTCGTTTGCAGTGATTCTTAAAGTTGGTCGGTTGTTATGGAAACACCTGTTGTTTTGTTCAAAATAACGTAATGCCCAGAGGGGAAACTTCAGGTCATAAAATGTGTGATCTCGCTTCGTGGATCTACTTGTATTAGACAAGCCAGTCCGCCAGTCTGGTGGGAACTCTGACGATCATATCACGGACTCACTTACCCTGCTACCATACAACACAATGACCGAGTTTCTATTTGGATTACGACAAGAGTGCTGTCAATTAAGTTAGAGTTTCCGTGATTAACTTGTCAGTGGCATACCAAAACGGTGTTCTGAGGCTCCGAAATATTACAAAGGTTGTACAACCTGCTACTTAGCATCCAAGGAAAACGTGTTAAACTAATTTTGTCACGGTCATCGCCGTTGAATAATGCACTAAAAGTGGATATTCTTTCAACAGATGCTGAATAGGCTGTCCAATAAGCCGTAAACCCCATATTTTGAACTAACTAGAGCATCTGTAAAGGGAACTAGTGGTAATGTAGTAATGCCAAGATGTGTAAGGTAGCTGAGTCATTCAAAAACTCAGTGATATGGATTTCCGAAACTGCCACTCTGAGCAATTCCACGTATAATCGTTTAGTGAATACGTTGTGGATTCTAAAATTTAGCAAGAATTTAGTATCGTTCGAAAAAGAGATACTGTTTCTTCGTTTCCCCTAATATTATGTCATCTAAACGCGCAATATTTTTTTAAAGGCAAATGCGTAACGTGAATGAGGTCATAAAACTGGCCACTTCACAAGTGTTCAGTAATGCAAACGTTATACTACACAACCAAAAAGCAAACAGGGAACAATGCTAAGTCCGCAACCTTCATGTAATTTACAACAAACAAATGCAAACCATTTCTATCTTTGAAATAACGTACGTGGAGTAACCGTACACTCATTTAGGATGGGCAAGAAGACAATTTATTCAGCCTGTGATATGACTGACATCGGCAACATTCAACATCCCAAAGTCAGCTCATATTTAAAACAGTACACAACCGGTTTATTAATGCTGATAGCTTCGTCTTCAGTTGGGACCGTTGATCACAGGTTTGATGAGACGGAAGTGAGACCTTCGATAAAGATTATTGGATAGTGCCATCGGTGATTATCTAGGATTGGTTGGACGCTTAAATGGGGTGATAATCGCGATACTTTTAAAAAAATATTTATGCGGCGGCTAGTACACACACCTCAAAAAGTGAACCGTAAGTATTTTAATATAAGCTTTCCTCGAAACTCGCAAACATCCATTAAAATTAACAGAAATGGACTGAAAACGAGCAAGCTGGGTTGGTTGTTCAACTAGGGATTTGCTTTAGATTATAAATAACTGGCGACCTCTTCGGTCTCATTGTAGAGGTTATCGTTCTTCAAAAGAAAATTATTGATTCAAGAGGTTTTAACTAAGCTTCCTCTTCAATTCTAGTTGGGTCTACATCAACTAGTTAAAACGGACGTGCTTTCAGAACTCCTTAATAGACGTTATTTAGAGCGGACCTCATGACTAACTTAATTGGGCTGGTTGTCTGCTATGGATTTTCTTAAATTAATTGGACCCTAAAGTTTTCGTCACAGTATCCAACTCAGATATCGCCGGGGTATACTTTGTTAAATTGGATCATGAAATAAATAGTTCGTGCAGTGTAACGACATATTCAGAAATGGTGTTTCATGCACCGATTGTAAATATTTTTCCCCAAAAGTGTGCGCGAACGTGTGGCTTCATCATTTATCACTGCCTAAAAATGGTTAGAGTGTGACGGTTAACAACTGTAGGGAACAAATCAAGAATAAAACCCATGAACTGGGAATACATTCCCAAAAACTGTCAATTTAGCGGACCAAACTAATGTTTGTCTTTTCACATGCAACCTGCAAAAACTTAGTTTAAGTGGATTCTGTTAAAACCCTATCCATCACCACCGCAACAACAAATATTGTAATGATTTTTATCACTGAAAACAACTGATGCAGCACAATTTGACGCTGTTCGTAACGTGTTTAGTCATGTAAATTGCCTTCACTGAGGTCACATTGGAAATAATTATCTTATTTTCAAAGGCGGTTATTTGAAACCGGTCACCGTTCTAAACGCCAGCTGTTTGCACAAAAACTACGGTAAAGTAAGTTACAATAGAAAGTGAACAAGGTGACAGAGTTCAGGTAAGAACCGAGGGAAGTTTATTTGTAACCAGATTCGAACTAAAATGTGACCTTAGTTTATTAATTTTAGGTGAACCAAATGAGTGAATGGTTTGTACAGTATAGACGTATCTGTTATGAGGTATATCCACATACTGCCCTTAATTCCAACGATCCACAGTTATTCATTTGGTCGCTGTTCAAACCATGGGTTTCCCAGGTAAATGCCTCTGCTCAGAATATCAACTCTCCTTGATAATTCTAAACATAATGAAGATGTTCATAGAAACTTGTCGGTTTTGAGAACAATTAAAATATAGTGACTTTGGGCACTCTTTTCTTGTCAAAAATTCCAATGAAGAGAAAAGAACGCTGAAAACGCACGATCTACTTCGTTTCATCACAACAAGCGCTTGTGGCTGATCTTTTGTGTATAATCCCGGAGGAACAGATCATAAAGTGAATTGTTCAGGATGTAAAAGTTTGCAGACATTGTCATTACCAACAACAAGCGCACGATCAGTTTTTTTCTGGAAACAGCACGGATTTACACTCTTGAATAGCCAATACTTTGTCGAAGTATTATGTAGCATTGTGTGACGCCGAATAGGGGAAGCAAAAGAACGAAACTAAATCGTTGCGATTTGAAGTGAGACGCAGACCCCTTTTTATGTGTGTATTTGTGAAGTCATGCGTGTTCATGATCTCTCGTGCAACCCACTTGTGAAATTCAGTCTTGTATAGGTGGAACGTACGCTATCCACGTCGTGAAAGGCGCTAAATTTTGTTCTAATGCTCCGGTTGTTTTTAACAGACGAAAACGAATTTTTAAGTGGGGAGTGGCTGTCAGTGAACCACTGACCAAAACATTTCTGGTGACTATGGGGAGTGCATCGTATCGTTTGGGATATCTGGAAATGATAACCTCACCGTTCGCACACTGTGATACGAAACTCAAAATTCTTCCGAAACTGCAACAGAGTTAGTACATACATATACACGAACACCGAATTGTTGAACATCCGTTACTCTGTCTGTGGTCATGAAATCACCAGTGCCGTGGATACTGGGATTTGGTTCTACATACACTCTCATGAGTAATTTACGGTATTACTTACACATGAAGAGCTGCGGAGTTCTTCAATAAGAAGTGACTTTTCCAGAAACGGTTAGCAAATGTTACGTCCCAGCTGATTCTGAGCTATGAATATATATATATATCTAAAGGTATGTAAGTATACGCGTACACGTATCCACTTTTTGCATTCTGATTAACAGCGTTCGGAGCGCTTTTTAATTCAAAAATGTCTCCTCATCTCAGAGGACCTAAACACGAGAACTTCGTACTCTAGTAAAGATTTACGAAAATGTTCCAACAGCTGCATGGGAAAAATGGTAAGCTCGGAAAAGATTTACTCACTGGTATCAAGGCCACAGTTTTCTAAGAGTTAAGTAAACCGATCTATTTGCATAATCTCATCCAAATGCTTACTGAATTTCACGAATTTAATGTCAAACGGCACAAAAATGTAAGATGCTTATTACTTCGGAGTGCACCTTGTAGCTTCAGCATGCAAAGTGCCTAGGCAAGATTGCTACGATTACGAGGGTTTAGTGTTGAATAATGAAGTTGTAGAAGTTGTTGACCGATTTGTGTACTTGGGAGGCAGCATAAGCGGCGTCGGCGGAGGTGTAGGGGATGAAGTAGAAACGCGTATTTCTAGGACTAAGGCGGTATTCGCTAATCTAGGAGACATCCCTGGCGAGAGACAGGCGTTCCTCTGTAGTTTACGAGTCGCGTATATAAGGCGACAGTAAGGACTGTGTTACTTTGCGGCACCCGAACATGACCGTTCAGGATAGAAGACGTGAACCGTCTTCAGGCGTTTGATCACGGATTTCTGTGTTCGGTCGCCCGCAGCGGGTGTCGCCAACGAGTATGCTACGAAGAGGTTGAGAAGCGGATATTTGATAGTGATTGTTAATCGAGTTGTTTTGGTCAGTCTTTACGTTTGCACAGACTTAGATGACTGGGCCATGCGTTGAGGATGTCAGCTAGTCGTGTGTCACACTGTGCACTCTTTGACGACTGTGACCAACTGGCGTAAGGTATGGGGTGAATAGATGACGACCTGACGTAGACAAAGGGGTTGGCCACTGTAGATCGGCTTCTTCTCCGAGGCTGTGGGCCTCACAAGCAACAGAGTCGGCGCCTGAGGAGTTTAAGTGAGATGACGGCTAATCGAGCTGAGTGACGTGAATGTTGTTGTTTGACCATGTTAGCTGTTAAATGAGTGCACTTGATCACGCGGGGCATTGAAAACCGTGAGGAAGCTGTATTGCTGATGTCACCTTTCTCTCATTTATAACTCGGTTGTTTATCCGCAAGGTGTAGGCAGCATGATGCCGAATATCTGAATAGAGAGGAAGTTATTTTTAATAGTTAGGTCCTTTCTCGTCCCTTTCTCTCTTTCTATACAGAGCTTGTTTTTTTTTCATTCGTGATTTTATGTCAATTAAGCTTCAATGTGAACCACTGGTGTATTGCCTTCTATGACAAGGATGAACTTAGAACCACTTGGGTTGTGTGTAAGAGTAAAACGGTGAACTGTGGAGGCATCTAAATTTATTGAAGTAGTGAATTTCGAAATAAAATTTGTTAGCGTTTGTTGTCCACCCTTCAGTTTCGGTTCGTGTTCGTGCATAAGTCCCTCCTGTATATACGATGAAGATATTTGAATCAGCTTAATAAATTGGCAGATCAATTCTTAACAATGAACCGTCCTCTATTACTCTACATTCGGCTGTATACTGCCATTCAGTTAAAGTTTTACCATCCTATCCGTGTACCACAAACACTTCACAAGTGGGTTAATCTTTCTATATATGCTTTCACAGTCACGCCTACTGAAAGCCACTTGTGCTGAGCCTAAAGTGTAAACTTTGCATTAGGTCATTAAAATTGCAAAATTAATTACTGTTGATCTCCAAGCAGCCTTCCTTCATAGTCCTGGTTTGTCCCTCCAAAGTGATAGTGTCAATGTTATATGATTTAGAACACGAATCACGTCCGTACACTTCAGATATCAGACGAAGTCTTTAGTTAACTTAGTAATCAGAACCATGTGAATAAAATTAGACTAGTCACCCCACCCTAGCTTTCTGCTTGCTAACAGTACCTCACTGCATGCAGAAACAGTCTGGTTGGTGTACCGTTGGTTGGTGTACCGTTCACCCCAACCTATGTCACGTGACCTTAGCCATTGAAGGTTGGATCCTTTTAATTAGTTTATTTTCCGATCTGTTCATGCAAAGTGATCGCATTCGTTTACGGGCGTTCTTTATTCCCTAACAGAAAATTAGATGTAAGATTCCCGGCTACTCTGTGATAATTGTGTGATTCAGGAACACGTTTTTAAGCCACGACGTTCATAATTTATGTTGATCAATAAGGACCTTAATCGCCAGTGAATAAACTAGAACACCATACCAAATGAAATATGCTTAACATTTTCGTGTCCCAGAAGCGAATAATCTTCTTCGTTGTTCTTGAAATCATTCTACTTTTTATTCAACTGAAAATGCACTCTAGCAAACAGAAGGACTATTTGCATGAGTTTCACAAAACGCGTGTGAAAATGAGAACGGTACGGCGGGTAAACCCTGAAACAAATCAGACTTGGTTACTGACTAACATCGCCCAACATATCTTTTCTTGTTCGCTGTCATAGAAACTTGATACGCTTGTACGATAAACGCCCATAAGGATATGCATTCACAAGACAAATAAGATTTTATAGGTCGTTCTTCAAGTGTAATTTGTTCTGCCGGCCCGTACATCACGAACACCCGACATCTGTGAATATAAGAGGGTTTAGCAGCAGAAAACCTCCAGATACAGTGAGGATTAATTCTCGTGGCGTTCACCATGTTTGTCTTGTGGGTAGAAAATTTCGGATTGCTCAAATCGCCACTGAGAAACGCTATGGGACCTGGCAGATTTTCAGAGTCGACGGTGTTTACTTATCTGTGTCACTGACAGACCTTATAAACAATCTTATCTTTCACTTCTTTTTTGTACCAAACTTATTCCGTTAGTAATAATACTGGCATGTTACATTCTTATCAGGTAATGTTCAAGTTCTTTCATTTATATGTGTAAAAGTCTGATCATGTCAATTAAATTGTCATGGTTACATCGAGTGGATAAACCTTCGGTAACGCTCACCTAGTTAACTAGAAAGATGGCCTATATAAAGGCAGGTAAGAATTGAAACACTAAAATTGGAACTTTTTAGAAAATGCACCTTAGAATGTACAGTTTAGCTTACACTGGATTCACTGTAAACGTGGCAAGAGAAAAGGCGACTAATTGACGTTTTCTGTACACGAACATTCATACACAATGTGCCTAATCATAAGTGGCGAGTTTGGGAGAGACACGTTCAATAAGTACGGGACACACTGATTGGACAAATACACAGTGGTATATGAATGAAGTCGTCAAAACACCTAGTGTTTGCACGAACTAAATTATGGAGGTTTTCCTAGAAAACCTTTTAGTAAACATTAAATTATCCCAAAAAAGGAACGCCGTAAGAATTCAAATGTGGTAGTAATGTGATTGGCAAAACCAACGGGAAAACAGCGCAACTAATGTGAAGGAACACAACATTTTAAACGCCAGACATATGAAAACTAATGAAACTTGGAAAGAACTCCAATAGCTTGGGCCATCCAAATTAGGTGAAGAGAACTTAATGACAGATATTGACGTACGTCAAAAATCCAGATAGCTGGAACGATGGGAAGTTACAATTAATAACAGTGTGTATTCTGGCGAGGGCAACGGTTAGTTACTGATATTCTGAGAAATACGTTCTCTGGATTCTAAAGAACAACTAATGTATTATCTGAATGATACCAGTCGGAAGTGAGTGGCATACCTGTTCCTATGAGCTCACACAAATCAAAGCAATGTTGACATCATCTCCAAAAAGAACAGTACCTTAGATGCAGACGGACTTTTGGTAACCGACAAGAATACCTGGGCGATGTAGAGCTAATTAAACAACTTGGTATTTATTGAAACTCAAGACTTTTATACGATCGAGCAGGGTTATAAATTTTGACCAGTTACTGAATCAACCTTTGGAAATCCTACCTAACTGAGGTTGACTGAACAAAGGTGTGCTTTCTCGTGAATTAGTCATGGTAGCTTCAACCTCTTTCAGCCATCAGTGTTTAGTGGGAAACCAAACTCTTCAGTAGCCTGTAGAAGTAAGCGTGGAAAACTGTCCTACTACCGTGTGATTGTTACCTAGACAAACATAAGGGGTCACAAAATAGACACTTACAACGGATACAATCCATCACAATCAGATTCATTCTTGCATTAGAATACCCGAGAAAATAACCCCTGTTGTGGTCCACAGGGAGCTCATAGCCTTGTGCACTTTTCATCAGCTTGGGGCGAAGCGTGAGTTAACCGATTATCGTTTAGGGTTGAATCAACTTTCTCCTCGATCTTTTGCATCGCAATACTTCGTAAGTGGTCTGGTTAAAACAGAAATCACTAATAATCACAGAGTCAACCACCTTCAGCTTCCATGGTGTAACTTTCTGAAACCTCAAAAAAGCGTTTGCAAAGTTCGGCTGATAAAATTATGGGGTTAACAATGCCGAACTTCGGACATAAACTTCAAGATTCTCAACCAATAAAATCTCTATTACCAATCGTCCTTTGGTCACTAAATGGCCCGATATGCTGTATGGTAAGTTGCACTGTATTTTGTGGAGGTAGTTTTGTTCACCACTTAGAGGTGAACTACATGAAATCACTGTCCATCTGCAACTAGGAAGCTAACACAAATACTTACTGACCGTATTGGCGTAAATTCTTTCAAATCTAATTATGCCTGAAATCTGTTAATTTCAGTATGTCACTAGAACGGTCACATCACACCGTGTTGGTTTGCAGCATCCGCAGTTTGTAGGATTATTATCATTCTCCATAATTTTTTCCGCTTATGTCATATTTTATCAATGCGCCGATTTTGAAGAGCAAACTCCACTACTTTTTAATGCAATCCCTCTTTTTAATCACAGTTTCTGAAACCAAAGCTGTATTTGACAAAAAGAAATTTACGATTTAAACACCCAATCTTTCTGCATTATTAACACCGTGCTTTTCAACTTTCCCGGATAAAACCGCTTTATAATTGCGCACATGGTTTCAGAACTCGACCACAAAAAATACAGTTACTTTGTTTCCGTTTTTCAATCCAGGTCACTTATTCGTTTGGCTTTAAAATAACAATCCACTGTTGGACTTCAGCTACGCAATGAACAAAGGAATATTTCTGAGTCTAAATTGCAGTGTGCACACTGTTCAAAGTACGCCGATCCCAACTTTTGAACAAACAGCTGCAATCGTGCTTCAGATTATAAAATATTTCACAAATTTGCGTGAAACTAATTCAGCTTGAAACTCTTCTACAGAGTCACTTTGATGCCCGCCCCCAAGTCGCCAATCTCTGATACTTCCAAAATTATCAAACCTCCCACTACACATGACGGACAGAGAACTTCTTTGGGAAATGCAATATTTCCAGAAAAGGAATAAATAATACATAATCCCTTTGAAACATCAGCTCCTTTCATTAGACTGACCAAGCACGCCTGCTACAACTGAAATCTTTGTAGGTCTCCAGTGAACAACTTACTATTCACGTTGCTTATCTTAAACTGTGTCCTTGAATTCCTCTGTTAGCAACCAAGTTCTGTATTGTTAACGCAAATACAACTAAGTCGTGCATACAAAAATCTCGGTTTCCAGTATCTGTGATGCGATAGCCGAACATCAGCGAGGAATAAGCTTATACTCTGAAAATCTGCAAGAATATGGCAATTCAAAGGTAAATCTTAACGACATTGATGATAGGCAGAAGTGCTGCACATGCGTACGTAAAACGGTTACAGACGTGGATTTAACACCAAAACTCTTGTAAACGGCTATCTGGAAATGAATACTAGGAAAGCAACTCAACTGTTATGTAGCAGAATGTGAACCAACCCACCTATTGTAGCGAGAAGGCGTTCCTCCCCCAAACCCCCCCTGCGTCGAGGTATTCCGCCGAGTGTTAGAATACCCACACCTCCGGCCTGAGTATCCACCATACTATGACCAGATTGACGTTATAAAACTCTGCCAGTTTTCATTTGCAACTAGCCTGTAGGCGTGGTAACGGAACCAGGTTTTCAGTTCAGCCTCAGTTGCCTGTGAAAATGTCCCTTTTAAACCGACAAATAAGTCAGACGTTCGATGTGTGGTCGGTAAGTTCCCTACGTCAACAGCAGTAACACTCGGTATTATTTCCATTAACTGTTCATCCTAATTTAAGTGGTAAATTTACCATAATGGTTGTATTCGTTTCTTTTGTTTCGATTAATGTTGGATTTAAGCAAATTTTTGGGTACATTTATTGTTCGCAGTATCGACTGACTAAAACGGTATGATCTATGAATATGAAGGCACAATTTCCATGCACAAAAATTAATTTAGTTACGCTCACTCTTCTATTTTATAATATTTCGTTTTTTTCGCTGCATTGAAATTCGATGACAGGATACCCAATTTGTGTCCTAAAAGCATGGTGTTTATCAGTGAAATGTGTTGTTGAAGCGCTGCGAACACTTTCAAAATGCTTGATTAATACTGACTTGTGTTGACAGCTACCCTCCAAAATGAAACAGTTTCTGTGTGGCAATTGAAGCGGACTGAATAAATGGACTAGTGACATTGATAGTATTAGTAATAATAACGATCATAACAAAAAACTATTCATTCTGAGGAGCCGATTATGCAGTATAATATAACCCAGTTTTCGTCATGTTTAGTAAACTTGAGTCACAACTGATCTGTTCACTGACCAATTTTTTCGATTATAACACAAGGACTGAATGAAACCGACAGATAATTTTCTATCTTCTTAAACAATTCACTTCGTTTAAATGTTCTATCCATACGGTTTAACTCGGCTGACGCATACCGCACCATAAAAGTTCACTAACCATGACTGACAAGGATATATTGAGCAATCGTTGCTTTACTGACTGAGATGAAAGTTATCCCGAAGTGTTTAACTGGAACTCAGGAAAACCCTTTAAAACCTGGAATTTGTGGTGTTCACCTTCGGAGCAACTGTACGAGATGGATATGTAAGGTTGGGGACTACATGAATTTGAAAACATCTTCTTACGTCTGACTATACATCGAACGATTTAAGAAGAACAGAGGGTGGATAATGTAATGATCACAGTAATTTAATGGAAGACTTCCGAAATTGCTAAACATCATAAGTGAAACGATTGTCGAGAGGGAGTAGCACATTTTCTGGGCGGTATATAATCAGCCAGCCGCAGTCTACCTAGCGTACAACAAACGCACTTCACCACACGGTTAGAAGGTCTAATGATTTTGAGTCGTTGATCCCAGGTTTTCTGTTCAGGGTTGATTTCAGTTGTTA
Source organism: Paragonimus westermani (assembly GCA_008508345.1). Lineage (NCBI taxonomy): Eukaryota > Metazoa > Platyhelminthes > Trematoda > Plagiorchiida > Troglotrematidae > Paragonimus > Paragonimus westermani. The sequence goes on from QNGE01004135.1 coordinate 41,747, forward strand.
AGCTATCTGGAGACTGAGTTTAACTTGCTGACCATGTATTGAGCTCGTGTTTGAAACGTTAACTGATGACGCTTTCACAATGGGATGCAGTAATTTGTTTCACACTGGAAATACCTTAATATTAAGCATTCAGCGAACCACCTCATGTGTGGTAGTTTTGTTTTGGTCAAAGAATGTTTCACAATGAGGTTGTGGTGTTTTGGCTGGCGTTGAAATTTGTATGTGAAAACAAATCATTTCTAATAAATCGATGGGTCATATGGAGTAGTGTACCAGCGTAAACAGTTCAAAGGAATACAACTGAGAACAAACTGTTTCAATTCACCTTGTCCCTTTTGGCTATGCTTTTTCGATAATAGCGATGTTCCTAACGAAATGTGGGCGACAGATTGGAGTGTCTAGCTGAAGGTTGGAGCACACCAACAAGAAGCTTCTGTCGTGAGAAAAGAACTTTCTCAACATAACAATGTCCATATCGTGATTATCCAAAAAAGCTCTTTCTGCTTAAAGTATATGATTTCCGTACCCCTTGAACAGCGAAGCGATATCGCCTTCATCGTAAAATATTATAACATACTAAAGCTGCCGGTGCGAGCTGCCAAACATAGAGCATTACTCCAGTTGTGGTAGTTGTTTCAATATAATAGTTAGTCGATTTTGTGGAATCTAACCTGTTTCTCTTCAAGGACAAAGAGTTTATCCAGTTTTGTTGTTCACCAAGACACAATGAGACACACTGATTACTGCTTTAGAAGATTCCAGGGGTCTGGTCAACTGATCACTAGAAACAGCAGAAAGTGACCGTGCGTTTCACACAGTTACTTGACTGACGACTGTGGTCACTCGTTTTTCTTGCATAGACTGCTGTCCAACATTGAGTTAACTCCCACACACACAAAATCGGTATGCAATGTCCATAGTTCACAGACGTGGGTAGACACCTCATACACAACTGAACTGTTCACACAGTCCGAACTGATCTCCTGCGAGCATTGTTCTCACATGTACACACTGCTTAAAGTGTTTCTTCTTGTAACCCCAAAATTAAACCAAATTGTGTTAATTACTATGTCTGGTCCCTTCGTAAGGTGTGCATACTAACATCAACTTTTGAAACCGCTGGGTGAACTGGTAACGTTAGGGAAGTATTGAGAAAAAGTTATTCGGCTTTATCTGCATTAGAGGCAGACGTACACTTTCTTGTCTATCAGTTTTTCACTGAGTATAAACGTGGCCAGTAGCACGAGATTTTTCCAATTTCTCTTTAGTGTTTTATATGCCAAAGCATTTGCGATTCGTAAATGACGAATACGTTTTCACGTCGGATAATGCATGAATTTAGAGGCGTCAGAGTTACATATTTATATCTGTTCGACGGGTTTTTCTCATTACTCCTATTAGCGGTACTAATTACCATACTGCCACCACCTCTGGAGGTTATGTGAAGATAAGAACTAGTCGTTAGCAAGCGAGCGCAAGAGAGCAATGTAGAGTAGCTTCAAGTTTTTTGAGCAATAGAATTTAACATCTTTTGTAAACAACTTTCAACCGGATTGTAATTAGCCGATAAAGTCGCATCACACTAACCTACCACATTAATCACTTCCCAGCTTTTTGAGTAAACTGATCAGAGTTCTCCCTCGGAAAGTCAGGTCTTCAGTAGGGCGTAAACGTATGTGAATCATTGAATTTATCTTCTGTTTTCCCGACAGATTGTTTTAAACGTTAACTTTTTATATCCGGTCACACGGTTGAATGTATACAAAACGTCCGTGAGAGTGCACATCTTCATAACTGTCGACTTGTTTGACTTTTTTAACAAGTTCCTACTTGCCTAACAGTGCACGAGTACTCAGAATCGAGCCAGCAAGTGAATATGAATGGGTAGAATCTCCACGAGATAGTGGCTGTTTTTGAATTTCTTTCATGAGCGACTAGTATGTCAATTGATTTCCAACAGATGCTTTCAAACAAAACATCTGACTCAAATCAACTTGTGTTTAGGAGCAAATTGTCAAATATCATAAAAACCAAAACGTGCCCAACTGTGCCAGACACAGTTTTCATATTGATCCTAATACTAATGCTATGAATTCTGCTGGAACTCAAACCCAATGTAGCAAATAAGTGAGCTCTACTTAAAGTAACCCACTTTAAGCATGACCGAAATCTAGATAACTGGGGATGATAGGTTCAGTCCACGATGCAAAATTGTCTATAAAATAAATGTACCCCCATCTTCATCTGTCTCACTCAATTCTAAACTGATAGAAACTTGTCAGCAATAACTGTTTTCACATCATAACTGATATACTCACTGACGGTGACATGTATTCCACTAAATGGGGTTACGGGTGCATTGTAGTCAAGGTATAAGAACCGTATTTTGGACTTTCTGGTAACGTGCATTAGAAATGTGTCCGGCTGAATCTTCAAAGTCTACCAAATCATCAATATACATGTAGGAATAAACTGTGGTCACCTACATTTTTGAAATGCTACACATTGCTATGTCTTCCAGTCTGTAATGGTTACCATTTCTTCCTTCATATAGTTTGCAGCATATTCGTCATTCAAATACGGAAAAGTTTACAGACTCACCCTGGGCCACGAGTAATAACCAGTGACTTGACTGCACAAATATACTGCTCGAAACAATTTTGAGCTGTTAAATTAAGCTTATTTGTCAAGAGATACATAAACCCCTAATCAGATGCACCCCATGTGAAAACAAACGATGACGGAGGCAAATATTTTTCCCATGTCACTATTGACAGTGACACTGGAAACTATGGATGTCTACCATCTGGATGAGTTGTAAATATTATACACAAAAGAACAAGGAAATCCTTCACAAATATGGCATGATTTGATTGCCATGGATTGGTCTGGGTGTGCGCAGTCCAGCTGTTCTAGTTAGTTCATTCTAGCTGTGGTTAGCTACGATGTGAATGTTTTATGCAACTCACGCTCACAGTTCACCAGTGCATCTTCAACAAATTCTTGCTTGTTTGGATTCACCTTGTGGAATTGGTCTGAAGAATATTTCGACAGCCAACCCTCCTGCTATAAACTTGATCCCCCATCTACACACCAGTGCTACACCACCAGTGTCGTGAACTTTGCTTTGAACGAGAAACATTCGCAAAATTAAGACTAATTGACCGTCGTTCAAGATATCTTTACGGTATGAATCCCAAAATATTGAATTCAGTCGTGGAGTAGGAACTTCAGAAAAGCTTTGCCTCATTGCAACTTACTGTCGTGGTAATCAGGTTCAAGTCGTTAATCTGCGGTAATCGTAGTGTCTTAATATGAATTTTTAATCAATAAGAAAACAGAACTAGCAATCAGTGTCATAAACCTAAGCTCACGTTTATTAATACTTTGGACCCACAAGCAATCAACTGACGTATGATATGCAGCCAACTACAAGTTGTCGACTACAGATCACTGATGTAACAAGCAACTTTCTTAGAACCGGTGGTGTAGTCAGCAGGGGTCACTGTTTGCAGTACGAATGGTGTCGGTTCGAACATAATTTCACTGTTTTTAATTGCGATTGCAAGACAAGGACTACACCAGCTACGGTGTGTTCTCAGTTTTAAGTCAAGTCAGTGAACATCTACAGTGGGAGATTTTGTTAAATATTTCTTTCTATACTCATATGAGGCATGATACTTGAACGCTGATCAAAGGTAACAAAAAGGGAACATTTGTACAGAACTGATGCAAAGCTGACACTACAATATCTATGATAGAGGGGATTTCATTGCCTGTGGTGGTTACGGCAGACGGTTTGAGCGAGCAACAGCTTAGACTGAAAAACCGAAGCGTGGATGGGGACAAAGTTGGAGACCCATCCGACTGTTACTAAAATGGTATCAACGTCATAGACAATTTCTTCCATCCGTTTGGTTGTCACTGCTTTTTTGTAGGCTACTGGGACAAAATTACCACAGTATGCATATTGACGGGTCTAAGTATTCTTTCCACCAGTACTGGTCTAACAGACAACTGTGTACTCACTAGATAACATTAACGTTAAACAATCGTTTGATAGCATTCACTGCCAATCAAACGTTGGTTATGATACTCAAGGAGGATTGTAGTCTAACACCGCTACCCGAATCAGCACCTACTGGATTTGTTTTTAACGTTGTTTGCATGGCGACGGTAAACAAATATTTTCCCAATTTCGCCTATTTCTGCGTTTTAGTTTTGCAGTTCGGGATTTTTCACACCCAAAGCTTAAGCAGTAATCTCTAATAGCGAAGCAGCTAGAGGTGATCAGGCGTAAGAAAAACGTAGTGTCTGTTTTGTATGACCTTTTTAACCATTGATAGCAAGTGGCTGTTTCCGAAAAAAAACAAATTTTGTTAAGCACTATTCATTTGATATACAAAGTAACTTCAGTTCCAGACTAAGATCAGATAGGGACATTATCATACAACACAAGCATAGTTTATGTTCAAAGCAAATTACACCGTCATAGTTTCTCCGATATGTGAAATAGAGTGACTTTCTTCCGAATAATGTTCCGAAATACTGTTGTCTACGAAAAAGTTTGTTTAAGTGAAGCAGATGATCAGGCTGGTTTATTTAAATTGTGCTAGAACCTCACAATTGGCGGTCAAGTTGTAAAAAGTTGACAACCTGATTCATTAGTAACCTCCGCTTACTGACCAAAAGCTTATTCAGACCGGGAAAAGAGTCATCTTCACCAGGGGGTAAAATGCAACCGATAACAACTTTTACCAGTTTATTGCAAACTGTTCAAAATTCTGAGTCATGTTTTCTTCGCGCTGGTTTTATTGGTGCTGCCTCTAGCATAATGGATTTAACCAAATGGCATACAAAACACAAACGCTGTTGGCCAACGTGTGGTTCATTATGCGATTTGTCCGAAGTTAAAGTCTCACGTAGATTATAAAAGTCTGTTAGTGTAACACACACAAACACCCTTCAAAGTCCCCTTCTTGTGGAACCCATTTACTCAGTTTTAGTTTCTCTGATCATATCATTTGCCTAACCAACTTTTCAATACACCGGACTTCTGCCCGGTGTTGTATTTTCCCGTATGTTACACACGCAACTTAACCTCCCGATTACCTACCGGCTTGCATCATCCACGTGGGTTGTGTGATTTTTACTGAGATTGGCCGTACCACAGTTGTTTCGTCACGTGGGCTCCACGCAGAACAGTACTTTCTACGACTAAGTGTGCAATCCTGTTTGTATGCAGCGCCAGTATGTCACGTTACACGTGAGATGTTATGTTTCTCATACTATACCTCAAACAAGGTCGCGATGAAATTCCTATTGGTATCGATCGTTTCTTTTTCACTGAGCCCGCCCCACCCGTTGTCTAATGAACAAACAGTTAACAGGGTTGGTGATCAACTTCGACTGAATGGTGTAATCGCATCAATCCGTCCGTCCTTTGTTCATCATTATGAAGTCTGAGTCATTTGTAGGATTTCCAGATGAAAAATTTGTGGTACTCGCCACTAATGCACTTACAGAGGATCCGCTGTTGTTGACTAAATATTGAAGAAAGTGCTAACTGCAGCGTGGACTACGCATTTTTAGGTGTACATGATCAGGTATGTTTCCGGGGACTCAAGTAGTTTCTGCATGTGCAGTATATTTGATATACTTGTTAGGTTAATGTTTTATGCCAGCTTGATTAAAATGAAACCTATAAAGTTCACTCGCCCTCAGAAAATTGCAGTGATAAAACAGAAAATTCGGTGCGTTTTATTAAGTGGAACAAAATTACAGTAATGTTTTCTGTAAATCTCAAAGATTGGACTGTGAATTGGTTACGCGGCCACCTTGAGAGAAGCTATCCAGATCAAATTCACGAAAATCATTGAACCAGTTGCTTTCTGTCTTTTTTTAAAAGTAGAATCGATCTTCATTTCGTGTAGTTCTTCAGGGATTTCAATATTCCACACTAGGTTTTCCACCATTAATGATGGAGCGTATCTTTCGACTCTCATTGTTGTTGGGAACCCTGGTCATCTTGATGTGGTCTTCTAACGGTGCTACTACTAATGTTCACCCTGGAATTCAGTTCAGAGGTTTGTGTCAACCAACTGAAACACTTGGCATCTTGACGCATAATTCACGATTTATCAAGATGGGTTTCATTTATCTATGCAGTGTCTTCTTAGATAAGAACAGTTTTGCCGTAGCAAAGATTAAGTTACGGTGAAAAAGTGTCAATCACTGTTGTGTGTTATAGGTCAGTTAATGAACGTTACTGACCCATTCCACTGCAAAAAGACATGAACACAACATCGAACATTTGTTTAGTGTTAGGCCAAAATTGCAATATCGCGAAGATTTTTCCAATCACTTTGAACTCTGGTAGCTTTACATTGTTTAGTGGATACTTTCCACCTGTTTTTGAGAGTCTTACTTACCACCGTTTCATTCTAACAATTGACCCAGATTACGCAATACATGTGTGGTCATATGATTATCAGTGTGTTGAATGTAGTTCTTCTAAGAACTTGCTTGCAAACAATTTGTCTGACAAACAATGAATGAAGAGTGACTTTCCTTACTATTGGGGAAAAATAAAACCGCCCTGTGCTTGTTTATGTTCAACTCCTCACCTACCTTACTAGACAAGGTCTGTTTCAGGGATTTTATTTGATGTTTTTCACTTCAGAAGAACATTTTAAAATCTGGCCTCCATTCTGACATTGTTACTTGGTGAGTCACAGTAAGATTGAAAACAGACTCAGTGGTCGCGTGTCACAGTGAACCATTATTCCTGTGTAACAACATTTAGTGTTCTAGACATGATCAGCTTTACCGTATGCAGAAATCATTGTTAGGTTATCCATAACGAACAAAAATTTCATCCGTGAAATATGAGTCACGGTTGTCCAGACAATTCATTGTGAACCGCATGTTAGTAATGCTTTCTGAATTATATACAAACAGTAGAAACCTCGTTGAACAGAGGGAATGATTAACGGAAGACGTAAACAGATCGGAAGGTACCGAACTAATGCTAAATTTGTCAACATGCCCAGCAATTTTTGTTACGGGAAAAATATTGGTGAACTTACTTATTCACCTCATATATCTGTTGGAGCGTTCGTCACGCTAGTTTAAAAATTTGTTGAATATCCTAACGTTACAACTTCTAATGATCTATTCATAACATGCTACTACTGTCTGGATTAAACTTCCGCACCCGGTAATGTTTTCAACTGTGTGAAATCTATAGCCAATCATTTTCGTCTTTCAAAGCTACCTCCTTTTGGTTCCGTGCTGCCACATTTCGTTTGTTGTTGCTTAGTCGGAAATGCAAGTTTTTCTTTGTATTCTGTTTTGCACAAATCACTTAGGACATTCGTTTATTGATAGTTGACTGTCTTTTACTTTTCTTAATAACCGTATTGTTCTTTAGTACCCCCATCCCAATAAGAGCATCCATCAGAGACTCCTTTCTGTTCTGTTTAACAACTTACATACGTTGTACATACATCAAATCAACAGTGTATACTGCACTCAGCCTCCGGTTGAGTACAATTCTACACACAGATTTCCATTTTAACCAAATCTCGCACAGTGTTTTTTCGACGAACACAACAACTAGTAAGTAAAATGAGATGTTAGACGGTAGGTGACTAGGTTTGCATTGCCCATTCCTTTCTTCAACCATGTCACAACATTACTGACAGGTAACTTGGTTGTTGACATACCATCAGGTTAACCTGTTTGTCCTTCAGTCAAACATTTGCTATTGTAAGTTTTTGTAGTGGCACCTTCAAAATTCAACAGAAAATTTCTGGTTCAACATAGAGTAAATCAGTGGTCACCTGTAGGCATGATCTTGAAATATCATGAAAACTTTATAGTCTTGTATACTATTGTCAACTTTGCCCGTTGCTTCGGTACTGTTTATGACTCTACACCTATAATCATGTTTGCTTACATCCGAGCATGTAGTGAACAGTCGAACTCTAATTTTCAGCAGTCATTCATGTTTTTATTGTTATACGCTTGTCACAAGGTAATGATCTTGCCGCTACTGACTGCCAAGTGGGGGTGACCTCTGAACAACAATCTTTAAGCCACACTACGAGTCAGGGCTTATCACAGTTTGCCCAATTAATAATTGGTCTACAATTGAAGCAAAGTTTCTACTGATCTGCACTTGCGCATTTGGGACTTGAGAGAAACGGGATTCTGACTGAGTCAACACAAAAATATTGCTCTTCTCTGAAACCCTTAGATCAGACGGATTTCATATGTTAACGTTTGAATTTTTCGTTTAATAAAAGCAACTTCCAAGTAAGGCTGACCACAGGATGCAGAGAGTAGGTTATGTAAAATCTGACATAATCCCATCGCAATTTATCATCCGTAATTGCTGTTAGAGTTTCGGGGCAGGTTTATACTTTTGCATAATCATAACTGAACTTTCCTCATTTTTTGTATGATTAAAGCAATAGATCAGGCATGCATCACTGATGAAGACGGTGCAGTTTCTTATTAGTGAGTGAACACCTCCCAGAGACCTGGTGAATTTTATTGCGAAAAATCCATCTGAATGGAAATGTTCAAATATGGTACTGTTCCGTTGAACAGGTTCAACACGTTTGGATCAAAATTTGCATTCGTTTCTAAACACATACGTGTAACCTACTTCGAACACATTCAAATAAGTAATATAGGGTGGTTACAATTCCAGCCCACTTCCTGTGCTGACTAAGGTATTAGACGTTATCATCGTTCGTCCGATTGTCATGCATCCGATAGGGCTCAATACGTGAAAGTTTTGTATTACGTGATAGTTAGTCAGCCCAGCCAGTATAACAAGTTACCGATAGATAATACAATTTGAAACAGTTGTTTCTCTTTCCTACAACTGAGCATAACAGTGCGAAAAAGGGAACCGATAGAAATCTACCCTTCTTGTTGACCCTACAATACCGAGCAACTATGATGAAAATCATAAACAGAAATCCCGCCGGGTGGGGTAAGAAGAACCACCAAATAAAAGAGAATGTAGGACATTTTCGCCCCATAAATCCGGAACCGCCTCAGTCTACGATGTACGTATATGTTAAACCTATATGTTAGAAGATGGACGCCGGTAACCGTAAGAACATAACTTTTATCAAGATGGGTTCACGACATGATTGCACAACATCACCATCCTTGGTTTATGCAAGTTTCCAGCCTCATCAGCCACCATAGGCGGGATAAACAGAGGAACCTACCGCAAGTTATCCGCTTTTCTCGTCGATTAACGTGATAACTCAAAACGCTAATTATTAGTGGCGTTTACCCTCCTGGATTACATGTATCCCGCACTTTGCATTTCTTTGTAACTCATTTCGACTGCTGACAGTATGCTCGGAGAGCATTAAAAAAGTTTCCATACAGAGTTATTGTAAAGATTATTAGTATTTAAAATTCCAAGGCAAAAAGCGATGTAAGACAACCCCCAAACTGTCCAGACAACCGCCCAATGCGTTCCCATTACTATTAGTCAAACAATCCTGCTTGTATGCAGCAGTGTTGAGACGAAAATCGATGGTTGCTCACATTTTCTGTTGACTCTTCATTATCTAACATAAACTACAATTATTTGCACGAAGATCGTTGTATACTTTTCTGATTGCTGCAAACATAGTAGTTCATCATATAGGTCCTGTCAGCGACGTTTGTTTCAGTGTGTATACGTACACAATTTATTGCTAGTTTTTGATGAACAGTCGAAAATAAGCGCTGTTTTTAATCACTTTTAGCCTTCTCAAAGTAGTTTTTAATTTACCAAGAGAACCTGATAAAATATCGTCGTCCCTATAGTAATAAACAAACCAAAGGTGGCTAAATTATCTCACAACTCGTTTTCTGATGTCGCTTTCTCATTGTTGGGGCCAAGTTCTCATTTATGGGCTTTTTAACCACCGGTAAGCGTTCTCGTTCTTGTCAACTTTTTTTCGCTTCTAAAACTTATAGGTCAGTGTATTTACTACAGTTTAAATGTTGTTTATTCGGTGCACACAAACAAATTTCAAGTGTTACATTGATAAGTAGCAGATGAACTAATTGTACTGACTGTCTAATCACGTAAAATAGTCCGTTGTCTAATTACCCGAAATGCTACGTTGTCCACCCTCACAATAACTAACGATCAACAGCTAGAGATAAAAGTCTGCTTTTCTCATCGATCTACACGGAACACACCACACCTTTGTTCGTTCGAGGCTAATCTATAACGGATCGTAACATTTCTAAAAAAAAACATTGGTGTCATTATTTTAACGCAGTATAATTTCATATATTAACGAAATTCCAGTGACTATCAAACTTGGATTTGGTAGGGTAGCCAAACAAGTTAGCATTAAATAAGGAACTCAGTGGCATTAATTTCTAGTTCCATTGGTAAAAATCGATTGCTTGTCCGTGTAGTAGATAACGACAGACTAGTAACGACGTGAACGACTCACAAACAGCAAATTCCTAGGTCAACAACATCACTAAAGGATAAATATTGTGAATGTTCTTAATTTCGTTCTTTCCATTTATATACGGTTACTAATTAATTTGCCATTGCAAGGCAGCAAAAACAGCGATTTAAAAAAATGCATTTTAGTAAAAAAAACAACGTTTCTTTTTGGGGAAACTTTTGTGGAAACAGGCAGTCCGGTTTATTTAGTTATGCCATTTCCTATTTTACTAAGTACCCTAATCTTAATCGCGGACAGTGTACTCGTGAAGCTGTCTGTTTGGATGTAAAGTATTTTGAGACACTCAAGAATCCTCTTAATGTCTTTAAGAAATAGGCAGGTCAGTTGATAACTTCTTGAAACCTACTGTCTGAGGGTTGCGGTATTACTTAATCAAGTAATTCCTGTTCATAATACCAAATAATTTGATCTAGTTCAAGTTCATGGTTCATCATAAAGGACGCGTAATTTGTGTGGAGAAAGATATATAAGTATACCTTTAGGACATCTTGAAGCGTTCCATTGTGAGTGCCCAGTCCTTTGTGTACTTTTGACATTAACAGCAAACTTTGGAAACGTAGTGGGACACGGTAGGAAACAAAAACTTTACCAATATCGAATTTTAAAGAGTTTTCATGGTTGAAAACAAAAAGCTTTCTATAACCGCCCGAAATGTCACTATAATTTATGTGTGAGAATTCTGCCAAAATACTTGCATATTTACATCATTCTTGGCTGTCTACCGCATGAGTTGTTTGAGGTGCGGACGGGAAAAACAATGAACCGAAACATATTCCTTTAAATGAAACGGGTATGCTGTTTCCTTAACTTGACTGTTGCGTGACTTTTTTCCTGTTAACTTATTTGCATAGAAGCACACACTCTGCAATACACAGTTTAACCTCAGTCTAATAGTTACCCAACTGTCTTCCCAGACAAGTCTATTCAGGTCTAACCGTTTCACTATTCCTTGTCATACGGTTGACTAAGATTCGCCATACTTTCCGTAGAGACTATAATAATAATTTTTGATGTAATATTTAGCACCCAAATCACGAAACTACTCTGGTAGTATATCATAATCCCTGGAACTTTGCACATAAATGACTAGAGTTTTCTTGTTTGCAACTTTGGACTTTCGAAACTTATAGTTTTCAGTGGTAAAGCATTGCTCTCAAAAATATTAAAACATTTGCTACTTAAGCCTACAATTAAGAACCCCAGCTTTCAACTGATAACAAGAACGCGTTAGATAGTCAGGAGATGTTTAAGAATTATGGCCTTTGGAATATTTCAGTTTAGTGATAATGATTATTACTAAACTCACTAGCCAGTATTGTAGAATGCGTGCTTTTTTATTTGTCTACCCAAATAAGTGTGTTTTTCACCGATATACACAATGAATAAGAAAGCACAGTTTGTCACAGTTGACAGTGTAATTGTTTTCATTAAACAATGACGATGTTTTGTAAGTGGGTAGCACGCAAGGCTAACAAAAAGTCGGTCAACCAATTAGAAAATGGCGAACTTCTTTGGACATTTATTGGAGAATCGGTTGTATATGAAAGTTTTTATTATAATAGCATCCCAAACTTACTTTGAAGAAATTTAGCACAATGGGTTAGCAATTTTGTGTGAGACAAGGGATGCCTTATTGCTTTGTATTTTACGTTTGAGCATTAAAAATTAGATGGTTTTAGGTAAGTAACTTCAAGCATAAAAAATAGGGTAATCTGTCGACCTATAGGTAGAAACTAAAGATCTCATGACATCTTGAGGATTCTCTGCTGTGAAACTTGACTTCAACATGTTCGGTTGCAAAGTGTATTTCTTTGTATGCTTCCACTGCGAATTCCACGCCATTCTGTTCAGTAGACGATAATTCGTCTGTCACATCTTTAGTGTGCGTCTTATTATAAATACACAATTTTTCCTCTGAAATCCAGTGTTTGAGAATTTACTCTGACAAATTATTTTCCGGTTTTACAAGTTGATTCTTACAGTTGTTATAACGATGTATATTTTATGTTGACTTCTTAGAAGTGGGATGTTTTGTTAAAACTTATTACAACCTCGTTAGAAGCACACCCTAGAAAGCCAGCTGTCTATAAGAACCCAACGATTTGATATTAGACAAACTTGGTGGAACAAGCGAGGCTAATATGACGAATGCCTTCAAGATTTCCTGGTGTGGTTTTCCGCAAACCACAAGCCAAAAGATTACGAGTAAAGTTTTATAACAAAAAAGAAAACGCATCTCCGGCATCTTGTGGCTTTTAAATTGTGTGGTAGCGAGATTTTCCTTTTGCCGGCCACCCTTTAATTCTTTCATTATTAAAAAGGTGTCTGCTTCGAAGTTCGCGGTTGAATTGACTGGTTATAATCTAGTAAGGTCTAACGCATTTATCTAATATTACTCCCACCACATTCACTGGGAACGCCGCAAATGTGAAGCTTCAGTTCTACTGCACCACTCTGTTCTCAATTTCACTCAAATGTCACCCTTGAAAAAAGAGTTACAGCGTAAAATTCCTCAGAAAGGCGCTGGAACGTGACTGCTGATCATTTAAATTAGTAAGGGCGCTTCGCAAATATGCACCCTGGAGACATTTTTCCACTTTCTACAAGGGTTCCTGGTGCAAACCAATTTTTAGAATCTGAAAACATTGACGGGGTCACACAAATTTACGGAGGAGACTATCGTCCAAATTCTTTCGAAGAATGATCACTCCATTTAAACATAACAAATATCTATCTAAGCTTCAGGAATTCACGCGTCTTACTATTGATAAATAAAATGCTTTCCTTAAAAAGCATTTTTCTGTGACTAACCAGCTGCTTCATATCAATGAATGGATTGAAGCGGTTGTTCTTGAGTTGGAAATAGAAGCGAATTTGCTGAATATTACAGTGCATGTGGTAGAATGTGTCACACTCTCATCCTCAAAGTCGTGCATAATACGGAATCTTGAAAGACGTGTGGCTCATGTTGCAATAATAAATACAATCCCTGTTGTGGTAGGTTTCAGTGTCACGACGTGCACACATATACTGGACTAAAGGCTACCGCATTGTACAAATTGTTATCCTTTACCTATCGTTACCATCTTCTAAATATATGCACTGTACTGGACACCTCCAAAGGACCTCGCGGAAGAATGCCCCCAAAATGTGGTAACTTATGGGTTTCCTGTCAGGAACGGAACCTAGTTTGGACAACTTCTATGAGTTGGTGGCTGTAACTAAACTGTCCCTCGGTAGTTTGGACTACAAATTCCTACTTCTGGAAAGTAATTAAATCGACACTCCCACTGTGTGCTTACAAATCAAAATAAGAGCCAGACGACTGAAGGTGTGTGGTGACACTTCTGGACCATATTCATAACTTTCTAAGGAAAAGTGAAGCAACTTTCAGACTTTCAAACTGACCCCTAGACGGTCAAACTTGATTTTTTTTGTTCTGCGGAATTTTTTTGAAACTTTTCTCAAAGTCTTTTTCAAAACGATCATCCAACTAAACATCCAAAGGTGTGCCATCCAGTCGTTAGAGGAACTAAGTTGCCTCAATCCACATTTCGACCAAATGCGCAGAAAATTACTGCAGTTCATTACAAGGAACACTCTGTATATTCGCGGTTACCACCTCAAATATCAACGGTAAAAAGCTACTACCTAGGTGGTCAGACCAGCTTGCCATTAAATTCTGTCGTCATTTGGACGATTGACCTAGCTACCTCAATAAAAAGAAAAATCACAGTCGTTTAGACAAAAACTCGGTGAGTGTACTCCTAAAAGACATGATGTGTATGAAACTATTTAGTTATCCGTTCGCATGTTCACAGTTGTTATTGGCTGACTATCTCTTTTTCTGATTTATTTTAACCCCATCTATTCAAACGCATAACATTCGGACGTTTCCGTCTCATAACTGTTACTGTGATGGCTGTTCTTGGTCCAACAAAACAATCGTGCGTGTATTATAGAATGGAGGAAAAGTTTCAACTGACCTGAAAACCTATCGTTTAACGAACCATTTATTATTTATTCGAATTTCATCTCAAGAGTTGTATCATAGTATGCTGAACGGCCTCTAGAAAAACTAAAACTCATATAAACACCGCAATCCAACAAAACTGACCTAAACCCTATCACGTGGTGAGTGGTATTAACAAGCACTGATCTAGACCTAACTCAGTGGTTTTGTACAAGTGCAGTTGTGTGAATCATTTCAAATTTGTAACGATCCCGGCACGCGCGTTTCAGCTGCATCACCACAAACCTATAACGTCAAAATTATCTTCAGTAAGACATCTATGATGTCAAATCCGTTCAGTAGTCGCTAGTTAACTCAACTGGCCAAATCAGGAGCATTTGTTTTAAGGAACACATCTATTAGTGTTATCCTCTGAAGTTTGATGTGTAGGAAAGCGTTTGTATGATGAGAAAGTTGAAATTACGTGTATAAAGCAGCAATCTACCATACAGAGTCCGTGTTGCAACCCGTGGACAGAATCAAGAAAAGCTGCGTGAAGTAAGTAATTTGGGTATAACTACGAGTGTAACAGCTGGAAAAACCGCCCGACCGTTTCACACTTACAGTTATGCTCAGCAATGGAATTTGTTTCACACTTGGCCAAAATATGATTTAACTATAAGGTGGTTTCCACTAAAGTGTTGGAAAACACATGGTTGAAGATTGTACAGCGTTATTAACTCACCAAGTGTAGGAAATACATTTTACCCCAGGAGGTTAAATTAAATTCATATCATTTACCGAAACCCATAAAGACTCCAACGCATTCTGTGAATTGCGAGTTTTCAAGCGATTATGCACTTTGATGCAATGGTTTTTGTTTTGGACAAACGAATGAGCTTACAGCTTCTGTTCACTGAGTCTTCACCTGGGAATTAGTTATGATAAAGGGCAGGTAGAGTACAGTCATTCATTTTTGAGTGTTCAATAGTAATACAAACTTAACGCGTTATTAGATCAATCGTGCCATAAAAAACAATGAAGAATGAGTCACCTAAGCCTGGGGTAATTAAATAAACTTTTTAGTTGCTCCCTGCTGTATGTATAGTGTCCTAAAAATCTGCGATTCTAAAGGTTTAAGCATTTATACGCCGACTTAACGGCTGTTGAGCGATGGTGGTGGTAATTTTCCTTCAGGTTCATAGCAGCAAGTGTGCAAATGTCTCTCAATAAAAACGCTGGCGACGTCTTTGTAACATGATGTACACAAACGGCTGTGGCCACGAACAGAATGAGTTTGGGTAACTTGGGTTCATCTATTCGTCAAAAAAGTAGCCGGAAACGTTTGCTGTGAAGGATACAACAGAACATACCTTCTAACCCACTGGTTTGAATTCATTTTAAACTGTGCGTGATGTTTATCTCAACGTTTCTAGAGTGCTGCTACTCAGTTTTTAACTCTCATTTTGACAGGGGCTTCGTTTCACCAAAGCGTGTGTAGCGAGCTGTGGTAAAAAGCGTGGTAGGTAATTGAAAAGTTACGCATAGAGATGGCCCAGTGATTCTTACCGTTTAAAATTTAGGGTATCGCGGAGTCTGTAAATAACTATTTTCTACATGTTCGGCCAAGAAATCTTTCACACTCGTAGGCCCGAGAGAGGGAAGTTGTCACAAAATTATATATATATACATAAATATATATATGAATATATATCATTATCAATAAATATATGAATAGATATACGTTTTTCTTCAGAATGGCGTCCTACCAAGTGAGCTTGCTGAAAAACTTAGCTAATGTTTCCGGCAAAATGATATTTAAGACGCTGCTTCAATCTTATGTGCATTACAGAAGTAGGGTGTAAACCAGACCATATTTCTTACTACTTTTAATCTGTTGCAGCTTTATAAAACATTACTCTACATCAGTATTTGTATGTAAGATGTCCTGCGCAATGATATTTCTTTCGCATCTTACCGGTTACTTTTGCGAACTTAACATACATTATATTTAGTTGGGGGGCAAGCAGCTAGGCGAAATCAATCAAGTCATATTTGAAACAGTCAGGTGACCAAAGCGGAAGCGGCAGAATGCAACTGACGCAATAAAAAAGATTTGTTGTCAATCAGAGGCTACCAGGAGTCCGAAAAGAAAGAGATGTTTGAAGGTATGTACATATTGAGTGAGAAGGGTCAAATGTGGCTGGCAAATCTATAGAAAACAAACAAGAGCTGAAATAATGTACAAAATGTACCGATTGCATTCTTACCAACATAATGAGAGGCTAGTCACCAACTGTTTCTGGGAGCATAAAGAGAGATTCAGCTTTAGTTTGGGTCTAAAGAACACTCTGGAAGCGGCTCTTGGGTCCACTGAGTGCCCAGTCTGTAAAAGGTGTTTTGTAATGGCACTGATGGCACAACCGACGCCCGAATGTAGAATTCATTTCGGCCTGTGTTCGTTAACACATGTACCGAGGTGCCTGCTGGTTCTGCCCACGTGTCTGCTTCCAGACACAATCAAACGTGTATACAATATTGGATTGGGGGTAAAGGGGCACTATGTTGGTAAAAATGCAACTGGTACATTTTGTACATTATTTTAGCTGTTTTCTGTAGATTTGCCAGCCACATCTGACCCTTCCCACTCAATATGTACATATCTTTAACCATCTCTTTCTTTTCGGACTCCTGATAATTCTATTTTATTGCATCAAATTATTAATCAATTGCATTTTGCTGCCCACGTTTTGGTTACCTGATTGTTTCAAATATGACTTGATTGATTTTGCCTAGCTGCTTGCCCCCCAAAATGTATGTTAATTTCGCAAAAGTAACCAATGAGATGCGAACGAAATGTCACTGTGCAAGACATCTTACATGCTATTGTTTGCTCTCCTCAAATTTGTCGGTGGGAACCAATGCTCTGCATCAGCTTTCTATCGATGTATTTCACAAACGGATGACGATCTCATGATATTGAAAGAACGAACGTTCCGACGCGTGGGACAAGAGCTATCAACCATGCATATGTATGTTAATCAAAGTGGCTCAGCTACGCAAAAATAAAACCGGCAAAATGACATTATATGGTGTACTCATTGATAGCTCGACGACGAAATTCACGGTTCTTCGTTTAAGGGCCATTCTTATTTTAAAATGTTTTGATCTGAAGTTGTTGACGCCAATTATACTCACTACATATTGCATTTCTTTTCATTGTCACATGCGTTAATTCTGTAATGCCGTATTATTTGAAAGAAGGGCGTGATTTTTCTGTCATCGTGAAGAAATCTCGTAATTTAACGCGCCATCTGGAGTTTAGTGAGAAACGCATGGTTTATAAAACAGTAAATCAGATTTAGAATTCTTGATAGGTACAAACTTAGCAGCGCAAACGGGCGGTGGGCCTTCTTCCGTTTGTACTCTGCGTATCGTTTGTAATACACTCATCATTCTCATTGTAGGAGCAACGCCAGCATGTATTTGGGTAGAAGGAGTTATAAAAGTGGCTTCGTTCAGAATGCGTTGCTCACTACTTTTTTTTCTGGTGTGTATTTGCACCAAACAATCCTTAGTTTGCGTTCTATAGAATTTGCGTCCACTTCCAGTTCACAGGGTCGTCCGTAATATGTTGTGAAGAGTAAGAAAGTTTTCAATTTTATGTTTCACTAACATCCATCATGTGGCCGAGGTAATAACGGTGAATCTTGTGAGTGATGATTTCTGTCATCATTCTAAAAACTAGTTTAAAAACAGTAGTTCTAAAACTGCACAAGTCCAAGTGGGCTTTTTATGGTTGTCCACTTAAAAGTGACCGATAATTAGCTGATTTACTTGGGCACTGTTGGGTCATTTTTAATCGCGCGGTAGGTGTTTTGTTTTATTTTTACGGTCAACTAAAACATTTCACTTCGGTCTCATTTTAACTCATATCCAATAGAAATTCTTTACTTCTACCAACTCGACTGATATTCCGATGGTCTTCTATCTAATATCAATTGTGGACTATCCTTTTAAATCTGGCAGCTTTCGGTCTGCATTCATCTTGTTGGAGCAAAACTTTGTTGTAATTCTAACACCAGAACATATATATTCTCCAAATAATTTCTTACTGAAAGTTCATTGCATGGTTAACTGAAGATGTTCAAATTTTAAACCCATTAGGGTCTTTTGTTCTAAGTATTAAACTTTTCATTTTTTCTTAGAGACAGCCAATAAAATGGAGTTAAACAGAAAGTATTTTTGAGGGATTATGTAAATCTTAGATTTGTACGAACTGCAGAAAACCAGAGGGACAATCGGGAAATGCACTGTAAAGTTCACAATTAACATTGTTCACCCTGTCTCCGCATATAAAGTTTGTGTTACTCTAATCTGTACTCCCAAGACTTAAGAAATATTGTAATAGGGTTTTACAGTTTTGGGGTTTTCTACGAACATCATATGCGAGTTACCTACGTTGACTGAACTATAATAAAACAAAATTAGCCGGATGTGGTTTGACAGACAGATATGTTACATGAACAAAAGCTGTCTGTTCTTCAGATTCTTCTCAAACCTTTTTTCCCACTCTCAAAGACAATTGAAAGATGCTCATGTTAAATTCAAATGACTTTCACTTCACGTGTATTGTGACTTGTGACTAAACAGCATGGGCCTAAAACACATGTTGCACGGTGAAATTCACCGGATTTTTGGTCTGTTTACCAATGAGCCGCGTGCAATTTTTGGGACGGTTAAAACAGAATACTAATGCACACGTCACCTTTTTTACCTTGACCCCCTGTAGGCCTCTTACTAAAGTGAAGCTTGTGCACATTCTTTGAAACAGCACTTCGTCACACAGTATGTTTTACGTCACCACAGGAATGGAACACAATGGAGTATACTGACAGACGAAGCACTGTGTGAACAAAAACCTGACTTATTGAAATGTTGTGATCATTATATGTCAGCTGTTGCCTCCCTTGATTGCGCGGCGTTCATCAAATTTTTAAAACCCTGTGGCAGACGTTGCAAAGTGGCAGCAAATAATTTGGGCCATTGAGATTGACTATTAAGCACAGAATCCCGTTGAAGATATGGATGAAGCATACAAAGGATTGCAGTATAGATTTTGTTTGGCCATTTTTGTTCCGTTTCCAACTTACTGGTATCCCCCAGTGTCGTCAGTAGGGGCCAACCAATAGCCTACCAAAAGCTCAAAATGGTATCAATGGGGGCACGGTAAGACTCACTCGAATGTGTTGTTTAAACACTGCTAACATAAATTGGCTACGGTAGCCACCAAGAAATTCTATCAGCCTGCTGTAGCTTTGTTGCGTGAAACAGTTCTAGAACGTACAGGTTAATAGTGAACCTAGAATATTAAACATTCTGCTCAAAGTATTCTGCCCGTTTTTGTTCGCCTCACGTGACTGTGTAATGCGACTGGAAATCCTACATGTTTCTAATTGGTTAACTCATCGACGGCTGGTCGCTCAATTCTCTGGCTAGTCTTCTGTATCAGTTCTGTTTACAACGTTTTGCAGGGTCATTTGAAAAATAATCGGCTTTGAATCTTGACGGCCTTTATATTTTTTACGCCTCATTACTTCGCATCCCCTGAAAGCGATCCGGATTTTCGTGCATTAAGGATGTTTATTGGATACTCAATAAATCCGGTATGGATCCATAATTATCCCTTTTATCACCAATTAGGGATTCATTCCAAGGGTGAATTAGGGCTGATTTCAGGAAAGTTTAGGGATGGATTTTTTTACCAACAGCGTTTCGGTTGCTGAGAATGTACCTATTCGTCTGTGCACCAGCATACTCCTTATTTACATGAAGTACATGACACAAGTTCTTCAAGGAATTACATTAGGCTCCAGGAAGTT
Organism: Paragonimus westermani; assembly: GCA_008508345.1. Taxonomy (NCBI): domain Eukaryota; kingdom Metazoa; phylum Platyhelminthes; class Trematoda; order Plagiorchiida; family Troglotrematidae; genus Paragonimus; species Paragonimus westermani. Next base: position 62,089 of record QNGE01004135.1, read on the forward strand.
TTTGTTATACAATTTCCTAGTCTGTTATACTTGCTATGGTTGCGTTAGGAATTTTATCTCAAGTCCGTAACAAATTCCTAGATGATCCTGGGATTAATCAGGGGTTTGTTTTGGGGATTTGTTAAAGGCTTGGGATAAAATCCCTGAAACAACCCTAGCAAGTGTAACAGACTAGGAAATTGTATAACAAAAACTTCCTGGAGCCTAATGTAATTCCTTGAAGAACTTGTGTCATGTACTTCATGTAAATAAGGAGTATGCTGGTGCACAGGCGAATAGGTACATTCTCAGCAACCGAAACGCTGTTGGTAAACAAAATCCATCCCTAAACTTTCCCAAAACCAACCCTAATTCACCCTTAAACTGAATCCCTTATTTGTGGTAGCAGGGATGGATCAATTAATTGTAACAAATGGTACATGAATGTCTCAACTGTCTTAAAAATGTATATATTCTCAAAATAAATTCTTGATAATCCCAATTGGTCTGCCGTGAATTACTTAGGGTCTCGTTGACCACCGTTTGTTAGATCTAGGTGGTACTATAGTGTTACGTCATAAGGTAAAACTAAATCAAGAAAAACATACCTTCATCAACATCATCGCGAAGCGCTGCGTCCAAAAGCATGTAGTCTGTTCTGAATTTCACACCCCTCTGTGACTTCTGGAATTTCGACGAGCGGTCGTCATTTCTCATCATCTCCATTCTTCGATCATATTCGTCCCAGTTTTTCAGCTGGATTTGTCGGTTTGTTCGAGCAGCTTCCAAGCGACGAATATCAATTCTTCCATTTTGTAAATGTTGCTGTAATCCAACACTAGAAAGCGATGGGAGCCTCGGTTTCATGACAGTTTCTGTCATTTTGAGTGGGAATGCTCACAATGATAGTTCATAAGCAACTTCGAAAAAACGCGTTTTACTTGACCTTCAATTTTGCCTTAGTACATTCAGCGAATCGTTTTCAAAACCACATTAAGATGCAGTGCAGGACAGAAGTGAGGACCTCTCTTGCAATATGAAGTGAAGAAGGAAGAATTCTACCAGAAGCTCGACGGTGTAGTCAGGGAAGTTCCTGAAATAATTGGAAATTAACATTTGTGTTGCTTATAAATTTTCGTTATTCTTCATGGTACACGTGTAGCCTCCTGGGGGATCACAAGCTGAAAGATGATATTTTAAGAAAACCTGTTAGATAAACTGCTGTCGAACATGTGCCAACTGTTAACAGTTCTTGCTTGAGTTAGTGCTACGGGGAAGCTAGAGGACGCAGTGGACAACATCACGGAGAGTTGCCCCATTAATCCAGTGCATACGACCTTAAAACCTACTGAAGAGACGGTGTCACGGAAAAAGTAACCGGTGCTGGGAAGCTCTATGAGACAACTGGGTGCGTGAAGTGATCTGTTAACGTGACAAGGCATGCTGAAATCACATGGCAGACGGCGTTCTAGATGGTGGTTACAGAGGCGTAGCTGAGTGACAGAGCATTAGACTGACAAACCACCAGCTAGTCGCTTATTTTACATACGGAACGGGCTTTTTGAAACCCAGTTATTTATCAATACTGGTGCCGGAGAGACAGCCCTCCTCCATTCACCGTGTCGTTCCTCTGGACCGCTGCCAATCGGAAGCACACCACCACCTGCACTGAAAAGCTGAATACACTTGATCTTAGCTTTGGACATCAATTCAAAAAGTTTTTCGATCTGATTGACTACGGCGCATTCCTCGAATCGCTTTGAATGCTTGGCTGATGCAGAAAAGCGCGGACTGGATGTTACCGTTATTTCAGCCTCCGTCCACTGAGTCCACCTTATAGCCAAGTTGTTTTAGGTACGCCTGGCTGTTGTTGACGTATGGCAGCACCCTTGAAGACGTGTTGGCGGAATCGATGACTGAAGCCCTAGCCGAACACTGAATCACGAAACAGCATACTACGCTCAGACAAATGGATCAGAAGAACGTTTCCACTGTCAGGTAAAAGCTTCAATGTCAGCCGATAAAAAACGCCACAAAAAGGGAAGAGTAGTATATTTTACTCAGTTTGGAATCCGCAATCTTAGAGAGAACCTCGGCAACACCATGAGAAAAATGAACTGTGGGATTACACTCTGCCTCCATGGTTAACTTATGCATCAGTTGGCTACAGCAACCTTGTCCGCCAACTACGTTGGACGATTTCCGGAACACATGATTGATGTCAGCTTCACATCGACAGGCGAACATGAAGGTCCGAAACAGAAACCATCAGAGTTGAGCAACTACTCTTTTGAATTTGTAACTATTGACGCGTCACGGAGACCTGTACTGCATCCACCTTTGGTATCTCTAAAGTCCCAAGCTCTCCGCAACGTGCAGTTTGCTTTATTGTTACCGCCGTACCTGTTTAAGTTGAACTGCGAATGTGAATTCAGTGCATTTCACCAGCGTCAAAAGTGGTAAAGTGCCATGTCAAATTCCGATTTATTCAGGCTGCATAATTGATCCGCCTGGTGTTTAGTACTATAGGCTACAGTATCTTGAACAGTAAGTTACTTGATAACTTTTAGAACGCTGCCTATCCAGTCTGAAGCTTGTTCGAATCCTAAGGGTCGACGGAATGCCTGTTAATATTTGTATTTCTTTTGATGCTGGTGCGCGGTTTTGACAGAGATTCTCCCAGCTTACCTCCTCAGGGCACTTACTTGTTTACGCTGAGGTCTGTTTGATGTGCAATGAGTAAACCAGTAGCGAACTTCACTCGAAGACTCAACTCCTCTCCACGACATCCAAAGCACTTTTGCCGGGAAAGCTGGACGTATGAAGCAAAGAGCAAGAGATTAGCTTCACGATATTGGTGAGCCCGTTCCATTACTTATGCTTGCTGATTTCCGTTATGCATTGGAACTTGTTTCATACGCCAGATTTAATTGTCGTCGGTAATTTGTACATAGTTCGTGCGCAGCATTATATTCCGTTGCTCGGTTCCGTTATTTCCCAACCTTTTTCATTTGTTGAAATCTTTGCGTGTGTAGTTATTTCACGCGGGCGGATCTCTTACACCCCAGTCGGACCTCGGCGATGTAGATGCGTGTACAAGCGTCGTCAGCTTCCGAGCTCTGGACTGTACATATACCAAAGTGCAAAAAACTGGCTCCGCTGCAAACCACTACGATCAGCTTACGATGGCCGGTGCAAGGTATTCCTCCGAATTGGCAGATATTTCATGACCGAAAATGGTCGTAAGCACGACTTCGTCATTGTCCACCGCTTCAATTTTGCGTTCGTCGACCAAGCCCATCCCATCCCACAGAACCCCAGTATTTCCAACGAGCCACCATATCCGACCTTCTGAGAGGAACTGCCCGTGACGTTTCTCCTCTACAGTTCGTCAATACATACGCAAACGGAAGGCTACATTTCCCTGAACACCGCTGGCTGTGAACCGTGTTTCCCCTTTGTCGAACATCTCCTTTTCACAGCACTTTAGGACGATCCAGTGGGAGCGCTGGATAGTATTTGTTAAACATATTTTTTGTTTTGCACAATTTTACGCAGCTCCCTTTATTATCATTCAAAACACCGTTTTTTTAACCACCTTGTCGCGCGTTCTTTAAAAGCATATCTGGATGCAGTCAGGCTTGGCTTTTCTTCGGTTGATTGACTCACGCCGACTACGGGCGGTGTGGTGAATGTCATTGAACATATACTCTCACGTCAATTGATGAGGTTTATGTTGTACACTTGTGACACGGTGCGTTATTTTAATACAGGCGTCTGATTGTCGTTCATTCGTTGTGTTCTGCTCAACTCGGATAAACCGGCTAATGGTCTCGCGTTAAGTTTCATCTATTCACGAAACATCACATTGGCGTCGCGGCAGTCTTCAACAACAATGAATCCTATGATTCTCGAAACTTTGGACATTCGTTCATCCCCTCGTGATATTGAGGATTATTTTAAACGATTTGAACCATGGTGTACGACTGTATCCAGCCTAAATAATGAGGCAAGATGGACCTTCTTCTTCTCAAGAGTAGGAAAAGATGCTTATTGTCTGCTGAAGAATTTGTCTTATCCAGATTCGCTGATGGATCTCACATATGAGCGCACAAAGTAAACACTGCACGGTCATGTCACCCCTCTAAATATTGAGGTCGCCGAGCCAGCCAAATTCAATATCATGAAGCGCCAACCGAACCAGTCAGTCCATGACTCCATTCTCCGCAACCACATTCAGGCAGCACAATGTGGTTTCGGTTATCAATTGGAGATCTAGCTTCGTGACCGACTCATCGCCGGTATTAATACACCGGATCTACATAGAAATTACTGCTACTTCCAAAAACTACGTAACAAATTACAGTCATCTGTGATCTGTGAGATCTGGTGAGACTCCGGTCTTGTTTGGATCGATGAAAACGCGACCAACATAACACAATACTCTGCGGCTATTCAATTCAGCTTCTGAATATGGTTCTCGACCAGTATTAAAAGTCTTCGCATCTGTCGACACATGTCACTGGCAGATTCGGGAATTGTGCCTCGTGTGGCAAGAATCTTTTCAGATACACATGCATTCACCGCAGCTCTATATGCCACGAGTGTGGAAAACGAGTTCATTCACCAAATGTATGTAAGTGGAACAGAAACTGCCAATTTATTGTAACCGGTCAAAATGAGTTTGATGGTACATGTGACAAAATGGAGTCCTTCACTTTGACAGTTGATTCATCTACTTCAAGGCATTTATTTCACACCCTTTCGCAGCACGTTGCACTAGGCATGATGTTATTATTGACACTGGCAGTGTAGAATCTACTGTACCACAAAGACATCTATCACATTTCTATCCAAATCACATAATTCATCCTTGTTCTGTAACCATACGAGGTATAGCTGGTCATCCCAGTCCTGTTCTGATCTTCAACGAACAATTCAAGCCACTTGATTGCACCCTTGTTGTTACTCATCATGGTCCATCCACTTTGGGGCCACTGGTTTCAAAAATGCTTCATATCCAGGTTTCCTTGCTTGTACCACTGAGTAATTCCACAAGCTTGAAAGACCTCATTCTCAAGTGTTCGAAGGCCCCGGGCAGCATGAAGACATCTCCAGTCAAACTAGAAGTAACTGGCGTTCCGGTTTTCTTGAAGCGTCGTATAATTCATTATGGGCTCAATGAATCGGTAACGAAGGTGCTCAACGAGCTGGTAGAGAAGTGCGTTATTGTGTCTATTGATTAATCCTCTTGGGCCACGCCAATTGTGACACCCTTGAAGTGCGACGGGAAAACTCTGCGAATATGTGGAGATTAACGACTCACTGTAAATCGATGCCTTGAGCAACATACATGTACTACTACTATCCTGAGGACAGTCTGAACAAGCTTTCAGGATCCAAAGTTTTCTCCAAGATAGACTTGAAGAATGCATATCTACTAATTCCTTTGGATAAGACACCAATGCCGATAACAACAATCAATACACCTAATGGGCTTTTTCAGTACCGAATTTTGCCGTTTAAACTTAGTAACTCTCCTGCTATCTTTTAGCAGGTGATGAATGACATCGTGAAGGTTGTGGGTGGTGTTGAACTTTATCAAAATGATATCAGCGTACGTGCCCCAGACAAGTTTACCCGTGATTCTCGTCCTTTGAAACTATTCCAACAGTCTTTTGACAAGAACATTGCTGT
>QNGE01004136.1:0-11727 GCA_008508345.1 Paragonimus westermani
TTCTAATCTTGTGTGTTCAATATGCCTATGGCGCTGCCTTTGCATGTGGGTAGAATGGCAATTTGGCCGTGTTTCCTAATTGTCATTAGCGCCTTCACTTTCACTAGTCGTCAAGATATTTTATAGATGAGACCCAATTACGACTGGATTTGAACCAGCGACAGACACAGCATGCCTAAACGCTGTAAGCGCTTTACCGACAGAGCTACGAATCCACTTGCGGCTTGCCGTGTTGAAGCATGCTGTGTCTGTCGCTGGTTAACACCCAGACGAAGCCCCAACATTTTACAGTTGGGTCCCACCTTAAAAATCACAAATCTGACACACCACTCTATTTTTTCACAAGCGAGAGCGGTTGAGCGTTCACATCTGATAATTCGGTCGTGCCCAATGTGAGGTCAATGGCGCAGTGGTCAACACGGTTGCCTCATGATTGGAATGGTCGGAGTTCAAATCCCGGCCGTGGCAATGATATGCACTACTGATGAGCTCTAATGAGAAGCGAAGCTCGAGTCTAGTGCTTTTTTTCGAAAGAGGCTGGCTGGAAAGTCTATCTGAATGCGAACGCTGCGATCAAATGTGAGTGATGGTCAACTTGAGAATGAGAACTCTGTATGCTACGCCAGAATTACACGTCCAAGCGGACCACCTCCAGGCGGTCGCAACCGTAGGTTCACCGCATCTCGAACTCCCGCATTAGCCACTCGCTGTTGGACCAAATTTTACCAATGGCCGCGGCTGAGTGATCTCTCTGATGAGTGCGCTTCTTTAGTCGCACATTCGCATTCTCCAGAGGGTTGTTTGTTCGATTTCAGAAATGAACAACATCCGACTGTGCATGGATGGCCCACTTTGGCTTTATATATGGCCAATTGCGCAGGAGGTAGTTCATAAAGCTGAGGTCTGTTCGCCGGATGATTGCAACATCCAGGTTGAACCTGCGAAATGAATAGACGGAGGTGATCACCCACTCTTCAGAGTTATTGCAAGTAGCCATGCGATGGAACGAATACCGGCTTCTGAATGAATTCGTCTGGATGGTGATTATAAGGTTTATTACACCAACTTACATGTTCTCTCACAGCATCCTGATGTAAAATACCATAATGTCGCACCCAAAGACCACTCGTGCTACTCGCATTTAGACAGCCATTTTACCCATCACAAACGTTCTGACACGTATGATTTCCCCCATAACCTTCCGGAATGTTTTGAACAAATAACGCAGGGATGCGTATTTCTCACTTCGTGCATAAGCGCACATCACGAGTCGTGCATGACCCATGCCGTCTGTAACCAGGAATTGATATAGCTTCAGGCTACAGAGGCGAATGTGGGGTGATAGAGGACCTACTTTTGACGGTTTGTCCCATGAGTGGCATCGACGTTAACCACGTCAATGAACCGTTTGAAAAACTGCACTTGCTCTCTGCGTGCGAAACATACGTGCGTGTACCTATTGTTGTCGTTTCTGATGACACACAGCATGCCGTTTTTCTCTATATGATCCAGAATTTGTGGCAGATTTTCTGCTACATTAGTGCACACTAACCCACTTACTTGTCACTGGCGGTTTCAACCGATGACGGATGTTGCAAATATCCATGATAGTTATATACTTGCCATAAGCATCCGCAGCAAACTGTTTCAACTCGGCAGTTGGCGTGTTCTATTCGAAAAGACATCTCGAGTTGTTCACTTCAATGCCTGTGAGCCAACGAATTCTTGGATGTGAATCGTACAGCAAGGCAGTTAGGTCGTGGTTGTGCTCCAACGTGAAAGAGCTAACAACCAACACATTATTTCTCCTAACCACGTTAAAGCGTGATTGGCAGCATAAATCGCGCGGACTGTGCAACGGAAAGTATTTGAAATGAACTCACTGAACACGTCGCACTCCACGGCTTTCGCTCTTACGTCGCTTGTGTTTTATATAACGGAACGCCATCTAACTGGTAAACTCGACGGCAATCACACTCACATGATCATGTTTCAAGCGTCCACTGCCTGATTTCTTGCGTGAACCAAGCATGTACAGAACATTGTGATCCTTCATGTACCTATCCAAGCAAATTTTGAACTCGCTGAAGCTAGCAAATTCGCGATCCTCAAAGACATATTTAAAGCCCTGTAAATAATCCATTACCTAAAATGGAATATAAGATAACATCGGTCAAACATTAACGAGTGAAAAATTTCTTCACAAGATACTACATTTATACCGTCACAACACCTATCATCGCTAATTTCGATCTCGGCGCCAAATGGAGAACAAACCGATTTACGGTCGACTGAAACAAATCTTTCTAACTCTCTTGATGCTCTCTGTTATGGAAATCGATGACTCACATTCCTGGACGATACCACGGAAATATCGTCCGGCGTTCAATCATTTCTCATTTTATCGCTGTCTAACGGCAGATTTCACTCCCTGCGGGTAATTTCCATCCCAATTTAACGTTACAAACGTTGTAACATGCAGGCCAGCCGACTCTACTCTGGATGCCCGTGACTTCACGGACCAACCTTCGGGCAACGTGGACGCACCAGGGGACAGCGCTCTTTCGAAGTAGGGGTTCGAACGACAGTTCTGAAATGAGAAACAATGCGAACGAACATGAGCCGAAGGCCCAGTAAACCATGCACACGACTTACACAAACGAAAGCTAAAACGGCACCAACAACACAGCAGCACGCCCCGTTACACAACTCAAATTCAATCCGTGCGCGCTCGCTGGTTTCGGTTGCGCGTTACACAGCTCACCTCTTCGTAACGCACAGTCCCCTGTGCTCCAAACCTTCTACAAACCGGCTGGTGCTCATGTCGCCAGGTTGGATAAAGTGCCTGCGGATCATATGCCCGTTTTCTCGTAGCTTCGTATTTTTCTGTACTTTTTTTCATCTCGACACCTTTTTCTTTAATCCTGATAATATTTTTTTCTGATACCTCTACACTCCATCAAGCTACTTCTCTTATAACTTCAGTAATCTTTTTATTCTTCGCGACGCAATTATTTTTTTCTCGGCACTTCTTTTTTCATCCTAGCAGGGTCGCCAAAATGTAACATGCAGGCCAGCCGACTCTACTCTGGATGCCCGTGACTTCACGGACCAACCTTCGGGCAACGTGGACGCACCAGGGGACAGCGCTCTTCCGAAGTAGGGGTTCGAACGACAGTTCTGAAAAGANAAAAATTGAACTTTACAGCCGCGGATCTATTCGTTCCGTTTTCCAACAAATTCTACCATCTCTGGGAATTTCCTGACCAAAAACTGGTGGCCTGTGTTTCATCTTCATATGAGGCTCCTTAGGTTTTGTGGCACCCGCAGGCATGGAACCACGGACTCTAACTACAGCACAACCGATAACCCTACACCCTACCCATATCTCTGCAACACTCAGGTTACTGAGTTCGTTGACATTTCAACTCCTGAAAATCCACTTTTGCTTCAGACGTGAAAATTCCTTATTCGGCAACATGTACCATCAACGATTGTCATAAAATAGAAGGCTAACCTTGACCAGATAATGTGTTGTTTTCTTAAGACCGGGGTTATCAGCCTAACCAAACATACTTATTTCATACGAATACGCGCGAAATCTGTGTCGTATTAGTGTTCACAACAGCAAAAACCAATGGACATTCAGATCGAAAGTGAACATTGGTCGCTTAACTTGACGGAGGCGAGCAGTTGGTTCAAATTGGCCGGAGGTATGACGTTTTCTTGTTTGATACATAATCCTGACGAGAGCATAACGTTACACTGAACAAAACTGAGCATGGGTATGAGGTCGGAAATGAGCAGCCTCACCTTCCCTCTGTTTAGCCTCACGAGAATTTTCTTCTGTGAAAGTCCTTTGGAGTGCATGGGTGAGGTAGGTCTGCTAGATAGACTACACAACCACAAGCGGACTGATACTTGTCCTGTGCATTTTTGTAGGTAGGAACTATCGAAACGTGAACAGCTGGAACAGCAAACCCATTTGTAACGAAATAGGCAAACTTGACTGTTACAACGTAGAACCACGTTAAACTGCGAGCCCTGACACGTAGTCGGCCCAGAGTAGGATGAGAACACGTGACGGCAATAGCGCGTAGCTTTATCGAACACGAGCGAATTACATCATAATAGTGACGAGACGGAATATGACAAGCAGTCACCCAGTCGATTGTGTGGGTAACCGGATTGGTTCGTTCGGGGTCGGGATGAGAGAGAGAGAAACACACGCGTGCACAGGTAGACAGGTGACGTGCGGCAACGGTAGGCGCGGATGCCACATTGACTAACTGTCGGTGTATAGCCGTTATAAAGTAATGAACGCAAAACATTCCACTTGGTATGGATACCTACTTCATGTTTACTTCGTTCGCATACACTTAATAAGACTGTTGTAATGCTAAACCGCTACAGACTAACAGAACAGAAAGATCACCATCATCCTCATAGCAAACATGGGCCTGACCAAAAGGTACTGTGGCTCGGGCCGCCGCTCACCTTAACAGTGACGTGGAATATCCTAGAAGGAAAAGTTAATAAGGTCGACAAATGGTAGAGAAGAAAAAGCGTAAGAATTAGAAATGGTATGGATACAAACACGCCAATGACAGAAAGATAACACATATCGACTCTATTTTATTCAGTTGCATCGGTAGATTCTCCAAGCTAATCCGGGATACTGGTCCCAGACGACTGTCTCTCAATGAAGTTATCAGCAAGACAGATGACGCTCTCACCAATGGTAAGTCCAGAGGGTGACATTGGTGGGCCGTACACTTAGAGAGTCGATTTAGCTGGTCTCCTGCTTCCACTGTGATACCGCCACAAGCTTGTAATGTAACATCCTGATCCGCAGATTTACCACCACCCACTAAGACTGAGGTCCGCAATTGCATCTCAGCTCTCAAAAGTAATAGGGCTGCTTGCCCAGATGATCTCGTGCCGGTACAATCCGAGGAAGGTGAGGAGGCGTTAAAAGAGTCATTGAGTCGTATGAAGGACGGAGGCCATCACTCCGTGCTGCGGTCACGCGATAATAGATCCTGTATTCAAAAAAGCTATCAGGGGCTCCTGTGAAAACCACAGAGGAATTAGTTTGACTCCATGCATTACCAAGGCTCTGACATCCATTATGCTTCGTTGACTCAGTGAAGCTCGGAAGATGAACATTTGGAAAGAACATGAAGGGTTTCATCCGAAGGGCGGATGTGAAAAAATGCACGGTCACATTTCTACACTTGGTCAAATTTCGCAGCAGCGTCATGAGTACAACCGGGCAACAATCACCGTATTTCTCGACTATAAAGATGCGTTCGAATCGGTCTACACTTTTAGAGTTGCTTAAACACATGGGTGTACCGACCATGTTTGCGAACATACTGTCGGTGCTTTATTCCTACAGTTCAAGTGAGGTTACGGTGAACAGTTTGACAGTACCAGAACCATGCGTAGCGAGTCGAGGCAGTCCACTCTTAACGCTATTTTTAAATTTCCTCCGAGACAAAACAACGGGGGATTGTCTACAGCACTCACAAGATAACACTGTGAACCTTCTAATTAGTGGAAGATTGGATTATCTTCATTATGCTGACGACAAGGCGTTGTTGCTCGACAACTTTCACGCAGTTTGACGCTATTTCGCGTTCTACTGAACTTGTCGGAATGCGTTTCGCAGCCTCAAAGTGCAAAGTGCTTCTGCATGATTGCTGTGACTTCGCAGATGCAATGTTGGATAATGAAGTCATGGAGGTTGTTGACCGATTTGTTTAGTTGGGCAGCTGCATCAGTGGCGGTGGTAGTGTAGGGAATGAGATAGAAGCGCGTATGTGTAAGTCTAGGACGGTGTTTGCTGATCTGGGGCACCTCCTGCGACAAAGAGGTATCTCTCTGAAGCTTGAGGATCAAGCGTATGAGGCGGCATTGAGGGCTGTGTTAGCTTTTGACAGCGAAAATTGACCGCTCGGAGTGGAAGGCGTGAACCGTCCTCGGGTATTTGACCACCGATGTCTGCGCCCAATCGCTCGTATCGGATGGCATCAGTGAGTAAGTGACGAGGAGCTTGGGAAGCGGGTGTTCGGCATTGATTGTCTGTCAAACGAGTTCTTTTGTTCACTCCTCGCATTTTCACAGACCTAGATGGTTAGGTCATGTATTACGAGTGCCAGCTAGTCAGTCGCCTGTCACATCCAGTGCTCTTTGCTGAAACTGCGGCCGACTGGCGTAAAGTGCGAGGTGAACAGATGATGACGTAGCGTATAGAAATGAAATCGTTCACGAAGGGGTTGGCCACTGTAGGTCGGGTTCGCCTCCCAGGCTTGGGACCTCACGACTCACAAATCTGGTGGCTGGGGACCTTATGTGAGACAGTGGCTAACCAAGCCCAGTGGCGTGAATGTTGTCGTTGTTTGGTCGAGTTGTCCGTGAATTGGGTGTACTTAATGACGCGGGTTAGTGGAGGCCGTTGGGAAGTTTTATTGCTGGTGACGCCATATTTTTGCTTATAGCTCGGTTGTCTGTTTACAAGGTGTGTGTAACTTGACGCTAAATGTTTGGATACAGGCGAAGCTATTCTCAGTGGTTGGGTCTTTTGTCATCCTTTTTCTCTCTCCTCTCTTCCTATAGAGGGTTTGCTTTGTTTTCCTCATCGTTGGTAGGGAATATCTTCATTCTACTGCAGTGATTTCGACGATCAAGCAAACTGAATACTCGATTTAGTGTCTCAGGCTTGTTTGTCAATTTCAAATTTGAACCCAACTGACAGATTCTGGTACGCTGCTCCAGATTGGGCACATCCAGGCGCTAAAGCTCTTCTTTGTGAGTGAAACGACTCATATGACGTTGCACTATCAACGAGTTACTCCTGAGTTTGTGGCCTCCTTAGACACAAGCACGTTTCTTAAGGACTGTTAGGGTTGGTGGGGGATTCTACATACTAAGGTCGTCTCCTCTGATATACATGTAGTTCACTGAAAACTATCCCCGTTTTGCGCAGCTTATCCGGATGAAGTAGAAGACGCAGGGCCGTAACCTATTTTGTAGCTCTGCGTTTTACTTCATACCACGAAGCAAGGACGACGAGGCTGGATATTTGGCTTATAATGAGGGTGCAGTTACAGACTGAACGTACTACTGAAACAGACCGACTGAATCCGTCCAACCAGTTCGGTGCGCAACCCAAGTATCTGGTTTGTATTCCTTGTCACTGAAGTACTGTTGGGAGACATGCTATGTTCACTTGAGACAATTTTGTCCGAATCGCCATCGGGTTTCCGGTGTCCACTTTGTCTCCCAGAAGGTAATCTGCGCCGCCAGAGGTGCATCAGCTCACGTTTATTCGTGTTAAACGGAAGCCGGTTGCCTGTGGCCGCGAGATGTTTAGATCACTGTAAGGTTTATCGCTTTCAGTTACATCGCAAACATTATATGCATTATACTTCCAGTGTCCTTAGCATATACCAGGAACGAAAAATTGACAACCTACAAGATTTCAAACAAATAAAATAGAGACCAGGTCCTATGATGTAGCCTCGTGGTGCACCAGTGGACGCACGATACTAGCCTGAAAAGCAGTGATCTTGGAAGCAGTCTATGAGCCACGATAGCAGGGAATTTCCTTTGGCACAATTATCAAGCACCACGCAGAACGTCAAATGGTCTGCTGGTCGAGTTTAAGAAAACCATACCAACTGACTCACCTTTGTCCAATCTCCTTAAGCAACAAGTAAATTGGTAACGCATGAAAAACCCTTCTGGAGCTTATGCTGACCCTCAGGTAACAGCACGAATCTAATGAAACGTCCCCAAGTGGTCGTCAGTCAAGCTCTCCATGTGCTTTCAGGCATCCCGTAAAAATAGTCCTGCAATTAGTAGGCGCATTCTGATAGCCACCTATAAAGAGTACGGGAGGTGTTGTACACATCTTCCGAATTTTGGAGAGTTTGCTCTCCCAGAACGACTGATTACGAAGTTGACAAGGTGACCCTTACAACGTCCTGGCAAAATTCCTTAATACTACAGGGGAAGTGAGGTCAGGATCTGGAGGAGCCTAAATCCACAAAACGCTTACATGACATTTGTAATGCTGACACTGGATGCGTATACTGACTCCGTGGAGCTGGGAGGATATTGGTTGTCAAGGGACTTTATTTGAGACAGTCATCCGACCTAAGTAGCTCAAGTTGGGGACCGCAAAACGACATTGTTTGATAGAAGCAACAGCGCTGTAGAACACTTATGGTTTAATGTGAAACTTTTCACAGAAATCTGAGAGGTGCAGACAATTGTGGGCCCGCACAACAGTTGTTCTCCAACTGATAAGTACCCCAATCTTATTCCCTTGTTATTAGTAACTATGTTAAACATAACCGAATTGAATATTTGCGCCCGGTTCGGCTCGGGCACCTGATCGGAACATACCTATCGATGGCCTTAGTTACGGCATCCACAATAAACAGCTGGTGACCATCAAATAACGAATACAATGAAGTACCTGACATTTGGTCAGGGATATCCAACTCACTTTACGAAAGGTCCTTACGAAGCTTGCAGTCGGGAGAAATATCTTAACTCCGCTTGTTGGTTTGAATACGATAAGTGTTTGGTGACTACGATCAAGATAAGCATTGATTTGCAAGTCATTAATAAAGTTTTCCCTTGACTACGATACAATTTAGCCTCGAAGGTTTCTCAGAGCATCCACCCTTGATATCTTTAGCTAAGTGAGAACTCATGGCTGCGCCGCATAACTCGAAAACAAGCGATGCAAGTTTACTATGGACCTCGCTGGTGTCGAAGTCAGCCTCAGGGTAACTGAAATCACCGTGAGTACGATCTACGACCAACAAAGTCAGCTCGCGCACGGCGTCACTAAGTAATTCTTGTAGACCCTCGACTTAATACGCTGTTTCGTCCATGGTATAATAATGCGACTAATAGAAAATCGGATTTTCCTCCCTGATACAAATAACACGGCAAATCTTGACCCCGTTAATTGCACCCAAGACAAACCAAAAGACGGGTGTAAAAGCAACTTTGTTCCGTTCCAACAACATGAGACAATGAGAAGGTTGCAGGGTATTTATAGGGTGTATAGCGACCTACAAGTATTCTCGATTCATAAAATAAAAGAACAGACATCAAAAAAGTAGCTAAGGACAATCACCCACCAATGAGCACAGCCGAATAAAGGCCGAACAGGTAAAAAAATAGCGAAGGTCATCTCTCGACTGTTCACGGCTGTTTCAGTCAATACCACCGATACGTAGACGATATACTAATATGTACACGGTACTCGACACATTCAATCGCGCTCACCAGTCAGTTAAATTTACACTTAAGGAGGAGACCGAAAACGATATCTTTCCTAGATGTTCGTTTGCATCGAAGAATATACGGAACTATTCAGCGTAGGGTTCATCACAAGAGTACACAAACTTTCACAGTTTTGTACCCCTAGAACAGAAGAGGAATCTGGTGCGCTGTCTGACTGATAGAGCACACAAAATTTGTTCAGCCGAAACGCTAGAAAATGAACTCGAATTCATAAAGAACGTAGTTCATGATAACGGCCACCCGGAACGATTTGTCGCCAGAAACATGGTCAGAATATCACCTAAGCCTGAGGTGAGAAAAAAACCCGTGTTCATTCGAGTGCCGTTCAAAGGTGATAGTGCCACAGAATGGCTGACAAACAGGCTCAACCAGACAATCAGCAGGACCTATGCCACTGTTGAGCTTCGTATTCAATTCTCCACATCCCCCATTCTCAGGTTTTATAACAAAGACAGACTGACAGTTCAGACCTCATCTGTGTGTATCTACTCATTCACTTGTTCCTGTGGAGCAGGTTATATTGGTCAAACATCAAGATAGCTTTCGAAAACGAATCCGGGAACACCATACACGATGGCTGGGACACGGGGAATCACGATCGGTCAACAGCTCTATTCTCGCTCATCTGGTTGAAAGCGGCACCAGGCGAAAACTGACGAAGTTTCCAAAGTTGTATATCGCGTGCCAGGCAACCGATCAAAAGCTGTCCGAATTAGAACACTTTTTACTGCCGAGGCTATCAGAATCAGGCTGACTGACCCGATATTATGTCATCAAAAACGTTTTGTTCAGACGCCGCACCAACCGTAGCCAAAAATCTATCGGATCGATGGCCAACCGGCGCGGTCAAACCAACAGACAAGCGTAACGTAACCGACCAATCAAGCCACCGCCAACTGACTGGCCAGTGACCTCGTTTCTCTGTAATAAGTCTGATCGATACCTCCATCTAACTCTACTAACTCCTTATATAGTTGTACCAGCCTGAACATAAGTGATCGAAAACATATGTTCGCCTATATGTCTCTTTTCTCATTATCATAATGGGCATATCTGAAACATTGGGATACAACGAACTCGCTGAGGCTGGTGTAAACCATGTGCAGTCTACACCAATATGGGGCATGTCTTTGTGTACGCAATACAATACTTTGAGCTCCTCAAAAAATTACCAGTCATGAATTGTATTACTGATTAGTAGTATGGAAGATTTATGATTTTAAATGACCCAACTATGAAGTCAGGGCTTCGGCTCGATTCGAAACAGCGACAGACATAGCATGCCTGAACGAGGCAAGCGCTCTACCAGTTGAGCTACGAAACCATTCCATGTGCTCAGAAATTTCACATTTGGAAAATGTTACACACCCGTCACGCTGTCTCATATTGAATCCAACAAATGATTCAGGGAATCGACTACCCCGGCACGATTTCACAAACACTTCACGTTGGATCGCAGCGTTCGCATTCAGATAGACTATTCAGCCAGCCTCTTTCGAAAAGAAGCACTAGACTCGAGTTTCGCTCTCATTAGAGCTCGTCAGTTAGTTAGAAGCTGAAGATCTGTCAACACATCGAACTGCCTCACAATTCCTAAACTCGTGTGAAAATCCCACGTACACACGACACGGGTGAAGGATAGCAAATAGAATTCACTAAGTCTAATTTTAGGGCACTGATTACACGGCTTAAGACACAATGTATCTTCATGCACACAGACTCCATCGTCAAAACGGTCTACGGTTGAAAACGCGCTGTCCATACTATATGCTGTAATGATTAACAAGAAGGAATGAAGGGAAGATGAGACATCGGTGTGTTCAAGAAAACTTTTAATAAGGGTGATAAAGAGAACGCACGCAGGCACAAGCACATATACGAATGCTACCAACTGGCAACTTCAACTAAACCTGATAAACAGAGCTGTCGCAAGAACTTCAGCCATACAGTTTGCGAGTACAAGGCGATCACTGCTTTACGATGCACGAGTAAACGCAACCTATGAAGAAAAAATGGCTTCAACTATTCGGATTTCCTTCCCATATGGTATGATTATGTGGATGTATACATATATTTATAAAGATATGTATATACTGAATTACGTGCGCAAACTCACAAATATAGTATGGTTATCTACTACGGAAATCATCATCATCACCATAGACAGCAATACATTAGTGGTTCACACGAATGCTTAACTGCCACACAACCATGATGAAAAAGCAAACCCTATATAGGAAGAGAGAGAAAGAAAACAGAAGGGAACGGAAGGGACCTAACTACTGAAAATAAATACGCCCATATTCAAACATTCAACATAAGAGTGCCTACACCTTGCAAACAAACAACCGAGCTGCGAGTGAGAGTAAGGCGTCATCAGCGAGACAGCTTCCTTAC